>PVKZ01005991.1:0-42372 GCA_004027375.1 Macroglossus sobrinus | reverse complement strand
AGCCCGCTCTGCCCTCGAGGGAGATGGACACAAGGACCACAATGACGTGGACGGTGAACCTGGCCGGAGTCGTCCCGGAGGAGACAGGGCGAGGGGTCTCCGAGTCTCACTCTGTAAAGTGAGGGGGTCCGTAACGGACACGGCCGAGCCTCACAGCTGGCAGATGTCTGCACTCTCCCTGACAGCGGCCAGCTGGGTGCGCACCAGCCCTGTGCCAGCCCTGCGTCAGCCAGCCAGCCAGTCACATGGTCGCCGTGAATGGGGCCTGGGATGGCAGCCGCGGACCCCGCTCAGGGCATCAGGGCGCCCGTGTGTGTCCAGGACGAAGCCATCAGCGTCAGCGGGACTCCCGAGGAGGGAGAGCCCCGGTCCAGCTGAGGCAATCAGAGGAGGCTTCCTGGAGGTGGTGCTTAAAAGAGACACCTGAGGGGAGCTTCCCACCCCACCCTGGATCCCACAGGTAGAGAAAGTCACTATGAACAGAGTGGACTGTGTTGGTCATGGAGTGGTCAGCCTGCTCACTGCTCAGCGACCGCGATAAAACGGTGGGTGCGCTGTGGATGGTGACGATGAAAAATACACAGAACTGGCCCCGTGCATGTCTCCTGGGCTTCGCTCTCTCCGCTGGGCTCCATAACTCCCCCTGCCTCGTTCATCAAACGATCCCCTCCTGGGTGGACCCTGGCCCCCTCCCCAGCGGGGGTGGCAGCCCCCACGGGAACCAACCTTTCTAAATTTCACCAGGAGCCTCTCATGCGAGCTGCCAGGTGCACATCCTCAGAGCTCTGGACGGTGAGGGCTCCCCAGGCGTGGAGGGGACGCGCGAGGTCAAGCGCCTGTGCGATACGATATTGATCAGCTCTGCCCCGTGGACCGCGGACCGAGCCAAGGCCGGCTGTGGCCTCCACCCCAGAGCATCATGGGAGAGGCCGCCTTGGTTTTAAGACACCTTCGCATCACAGGAAGAGGACTGTTGTCCTTTTTTCTGCTTCCCCTCTGCTGACTGCTACCGGGCGTGTCTTAGGAGCTCGTAGGTGACGCCCCGAGACACTGGCCTTCGTGTGGGGCTGCAGGAAGGTCCACGCTCACAGGCCCCGGGCGCAGCCCCATCGCTGCCCTGCCTGGCCTGCTCCGGCCCACTCCTCCTGGCCCTGGCGCTCCCGAGAAGGCGTGCTCCCCGCATCCCGGCCACCTCCGTGTCACATTCAGCTGTTGTCCAGCAGCGAGCCCTGGCCATGGCTACAGGAAGCGCTCGGCCGCCGGGCAGAGCGTGAGGCCTGCGCGTGAGGCCTGCACTGCGCCCAGGCGCCCTTGCCTGCCCGCGCCCTCCGTGAGCTGGCCCTGGATGGGCCGGCCTCGCGAAGCTCGTCCCTCAGTCGGTGACCCTGGGCCGGGCGGTTTCCGTGAAGTGCCGGTGGTTGCGTCTGCCACCACTGCTCTCCAGGCTGAGATGTCGCGGCCCCTTTGGACTGGCTCTGGTTCCCACGATTTAGGGCTGTGCTTGGGGACCCGGCGCCCACCATCTCGCCCGTGCCCGGGGGCTCTGCTCCATGCAGCTGGGAAGCGACCACTTTGCCAGACGGGCTGCCACGGGGACAGACCACGGCGTCCGTGACGGCCGACCGTGGACGGGGCACCTCCTGAGCGCGCCCAGCGGCACTCCTCATCTGTTAGGGGCTCGCTGGGTGTTGGCTCTGGTCGGTGTCACCGTGGGAACGGCACTGTGTCCAGGGACCTTCCGTGGGGCCTGCTGGTGGGACAGGCCACTCCGAACTGGCTCGCTCCCTCCGCACCGCCGTGAGCCGGGAGCCAAGGGGACGCAGGCAAGCCGATGGGCCCCAGGACGGACAGTGCCACCAGGATGCACGTGGCTCGGCGAGAGGCTGTTTCTGTCCTCTCTCTGTCCGTGCCATTTCACGGGGGAGGGGAGGAGATGGGGGGTGATGCCCTGTCCTCGTCCTTGCCCGGCGGTGTCCCTTTTCCGTGAGCCAGACCCTCGGGGAGCAAGGACAAGTCCATTGTGGCTTCTCGTGCTCCACAGCGGCTCGCGGGGATCCCTGCCAGCAGGCCCGCCGTGCGCCGGTGCTGTCTGTGACAGGTCTCATGTCACTGCCGGACACGCCGCGGTCAGCAGGGGGGCTGCTGTGACAGGAGGAGGCAGGTCTCTGTGCCCTAGACACGGCCATCTCCAGGAGGGGAGGCGGCCAGAGGGGCGAGGCCCCCTCGGTGACGGTCAGGTGGCCGGGAGCTGCCAGGAGTGGCGAGGATGGGCCCATGCCACCCTCCCCCGCTGGCACGGCTCGCGCGGGAAGCCCAGCTGACCACCGGCACAGGGAGGCCGCGGGCGCACCCCCAGGCGGGATCTGCAGCCCAGTGGGTAGGACCTGTGAGGGGGTGGGGCCTTCCGATGCTGCAGGTGGGCGGGAAGCCACTTCCGGGAGGACCCTCAGACTGAGCAGTTAGCGGTGCACGTCTGGGGTGGGGGCAGTGCCCGGGAGCGGGCTGGCCGCGCTTCTGCCGGGCTCCCCTCCACAGCCCTGGCGGGAGCACTGCACCCCCCAGGTGAGGCCTGGGGCTCACGGCGTGCTCTCCCCTTCTCGCCCGGGAGGCCTCCTGCCCGATGATGACAGACAGGTAGGGAGCTGGGCGGGCAGCCCAGGTGTGGCAGGAGGAAGGCAGGGCACGTGGCCAGGGGACCCCGCTCTAGTGCCGCACTGGAGAAGCAGGTGGGGGTTACCTGCACCGGAGTAGTGCTGGGCTCACTCCCCAGGGACTCCAGCCCACCCACCTGCACCAGCCAGAGCTGTCTGAGCTCCCCACTTGGACCCCAAGGACATGGAAAGACTTGCACGGAAAGTCAGGGTGTTGATGAGTACCAGGCTCTACAGTTCGGACAGGAGCTGGACGGGTTGGAGTTGTGTGCAATCTTGGAGTCTTCCTGGAGGAGGGGGGAAGTTGGGCCTTAAACGCTGAGGGCATTTTACAGCAGAGCATTGGGGGCGACAGGGTGGCAGGGGCGCATGTCGTCTCTTTATTCAACTATAACAGCGGCTGGGACTTGAAATCTGCCCTCCAGCACGCCCCGCTGCAGGCCGGGAGCCCGTGTCCAACCACGGCGGTCCCTGGGACGTAGTTAGACAGACGGCGTCAGCAAATGCTTGTCGCGCCCGGAGCGGCCTCCACGCGCCCGCCGTCCGCAGGCCCCGGGCTCGCGGGCAGGCCGCTCGGCTCAGGTCTCGCAGGCCAGGCGGGCCAAGCGTTAACCTGCCCGTTTTCTCGTCCCCTGCAGGCACGGGCCCCGCCTACACCACACATCCGCTCCTGTCCCTGGTCCTGCTAGCTCTGCATAAGCTCCTCGGTCAGCTGCTGGGGCCGTGACGGGCGTCCGCCCCGCGTCCCGGGCACCCAGCGGCCGGCCCAGAGCCGGGGTGAGCCTCACGGCACCAGGCGGACAGTGAGGGCCTGGGAGAAGCATGACGAAGCCCACGTGGGAGATAAAGGACGCATATCGTGGAGGGCGTGACACACACGCGGGACACCTGGAGCATCGCACCCAGGTTCCGGACGGGACGCGGCCGGCGTGGGGCCGGGTCCCCCCTCCCCTCCCGCGAGCCTCCCGCTTCCAGAACCCGCCTCGGGTCCTCATTGTGCACGAATGGTCGAGCAGTTCTCTCTCTAGGACGCAGCCTTTCTGACAAAGCAAAATATTTTTAGTAGATTCTCGTGTTTGGGAATTTTTTTAATTTACTTTTTTTTTTTTTTGCCTTTGGTGGGGGGCTTCCCTCTTTTTATTCAAGTAAATTATTTCCTTTGAGACATTTTCATTTAAAAGAGATACACCTTATCATAATTGAAATTCACTGTCAATAATATTTATTTTTAAATAAACATTGGAAACAAGGCCTGACACTTGTTTATAAACCAAACCGTATTGTATATTGCTGAATAACAGTTGAATAAAAAACGACTTTGAAATAAGCTTCCGACGGTCACGTGTGAATGGATGGGAAGCCTCTGCGTAAGCCCGGATGCGGTCACCTGTTGTTTGACGATGTACGCTCGGCCAGCTGCGGCCAGCGCGGAGGACAGCCCAGGGCACCGGGCTGCAGCCACACCGAGCCAGCCGACAGACAGGAGTGCTCGTTTGGCCCTCCCCCCGCAGGGACAGGGGACCCCAGGCAGCCAGGAGAGAGAGGAGCCCCAGCCGGGGGGCCGAAGGAAAGCGGGTCGCCGGCCAGAGCGTGCCAGCGAATCACGTGGCAGCCTTGCCCTTTCTGTGCGAACGAATCACCCACCCCGTTCGCCCTCTGCGGGATTCTGCACCCGGAGGCGTTCGCTGTTACCGGACTCACTGCCGGTGTGAGGGGCGATGAGGTGACGAGACGGGGCCTTCCACACCCCTTCTCCGCGCAGCTAGAGAGTGCTCTGAGCACCTGTGTTTGGGCAGGTTCCATGCGTCTTAAAAGAAACAGACACGGCTTGGGGGCCATTCGTCGTCACCCCATGACGAGATCGCATTCAGTAGCCAGGTCTCTTGGACTCGCTCAACATCCGGCCCGTCTGTAAGCAAGCGTGCCTGCCACCGACGTCGCTCGCTTGATGCCATCTCGCCAGCGCCCCTGGTCAGGGCCGCGCTTCCTGGCACCCTGCGGGGGGCGGGGCCGCGGATGGAAGGGACACCCGTGCCTCCCGGTGCAGGCCCTTGTTGCTAGCGCAAGACCCTGCCGAGCACCCTCTCCCTCTGATGACAGTGGCCGGGCAGTTCAGGGCGTGCGGGAGCCGCCCCCGCCGGCCGGCGCTGGGGGCGTCAGCACGATGGGCAGTCGGCCTTGGCCGCGGCCGCTGCTGCCCCAGCGTAAGCCAGCCCAGCCCCGCCGCCTGGGCGAGGCCTGCGGTGGTGTTTGCAGGGGACAGAGGAGAGGGGCGTGCGCTAGGAAGGCCCGGGCACGCGGGAGCCCGCGGTGGAGCTGGCCGGCCGGGCTGCCGGGGGGAAGGCGGCATCAGGCCCGCAGTTTCCGGGGGACCCCACACCCGGTCTCGCTGCTGGTCGGCACCAGCCGAGCCGTGAACCTGGTCGTTTCGTCCGGTGGACAGTGGCTCTGCTCAGAAGGCTCATCTCTCTCTCTCTCCGCAGGCAGCTGGATGGGGCAGCCAGCCCCGGTCGGGGTGAATACCGGCCCACTGTGCGCATGGAAAACAAGGCCCCGCCCGGACGCCAGGTGGAACGGGAACCACGGGTCAGTGATGGGCCGACGTCGTGCCCGACCCCCCCAGGGACAGGAGCCCTGAGAGCCAGTTCCCGTCACGTACACCGGTCCCCTCTGCGGACACGCCGTCAGCCGGGCCGGGCCTGGAGGCCGCGGGCCCTGGCGCTGTGCTCTGGGGAGCAGCTCCCCTGGGCTCCCCGTGCTCTGCGCGGCAGGGGTGGGGGGCCACGCCTCCCTCTCAGAGGCGGGGGCCCTTGGTCTCCTCCTGGGGACCAGGCATGTCCCCATGGAAATGGTAGACGAGGCAGGTCGCTCCCTAGGGGTGGACTTTAAACCCCGAAACAGAGGCAAACGGTTTGTCTCAGACTGAGACCCGGGAGCCAGGCAGATTGGGGTGACCCAGCCACACCCCGCTCCAGGGGAGAAGCCGCTGCACGCTCCAGTGGTGGCACGGGCACCTCGTGGCACGGACCCACCGGGTCCCTCGTGCAGCACGTGGCGGCGTCCCCTGGGAAGCATCACTGTCCCCCCCATCCACGTGTCCTCACAGGCCCCTCCAGACCTGCGGCCACCGACCTGCCTCGCACAGGGGTGCGGGCTGCGAGCACCTGCGGGCACACCCGTGCGTGCAGGAGCCTCTCTGCCCCCCACCCTCCCCCCGCCTCCAGTGCTGCAGCCCTGCAGGGCCAGGGGGCGTCGCCGCCACTCAGAGCAAGCGCTCCCTGAAGCGGCCCAAAGCCCGGCGAGCTGCAGGGTCAGCCGCGCCCCACTCCCGAAGCGCGTGACGGTAACTGACGCGTCGAATCACCCGTCCGCAGTGTCCAAGAACACGGCAAAGACGTCAGATCAGATCGCAGATAACCTGCACAAGCCGATTCTTCCGTGCCTTTTCTCTTTTCAGCAAATCCTAGTGTCCAAAGCCTCCCATTCGTTTTGCAAGGTCTGCTGTGCGTCTGCGCCACAGTCTACCCACCTGCTCTCACCTGCGTGGCCCGTAGGTGCCCGATCAGCTGTTTGCAGCTGAACCTAATCCTAACCTGTCCCCCCGAAAGGCACAGTGCGGGGGTCCAGCTCCCCTCTGCCCGCTCGGCTCTGCGCCCCTCGAGGCTGCGAAGCTGCCGCCTCCCCCTCCCGCAGCCTCTCCCGGCCGGGTCCTCCCGAAGGGGTGCCGTCCACGCAGGCAGGCTGCAGTCACGCGCAGCCGGTCGGGGCCCAGGGAGCGGACGACGGCTCCGCGGGGAAGACCCTGCTTTGCCAGCACCGCCTGGCTCCGTCTGAGTGATTCGTCGTCTTTAGAACAGCAGAAGGCCCCGCGCAGAGGTGGCGGCTGGGGAGGCATTGGCTGGGGAGGCGTTGGCCACGCACACCGTTAGGTCGTGGGGGTGCAGGGCCCTGCTGGGCAGGGAAGCTGGGAGACTACAAACGCACAGGTAATTAATTCAGATCAGTACGGCGAGGGCTCGGGCTGCGAGACATTCAATTACGCTATTCAAAGAGAGGACGCTGGTCTTCGGCCGGCCCGCTCCACGCAGCAAAGAGCTCAGCGTGTGCAGTGTGCGCGGTGGGGACATTTCTCCACTGCTGGGAAAGCCGGTCCTCGGGGAACCCGTAAATCTGTGGCACTCAGTGTGCGAGGCTCCCCGTGGGGGCACTCAGTCAAGCCAGCCCTGCCTCCCTGCCTGTCAATCAAGCCGGCCCTGCCCCCCGCCCGCCTCGTCATGTCAGTCTCTCAAGACTCAACAGGAAATGTATGATAGGCTAATGATGACGAAGAGATTATGGATGGGTGGATGGGTGGGCGGATAGATGGATAGATGGACGGGTAGATGGCTTGGTGAGTGGATGGATGGATGGGTGGACCAATGAATGGATAGTGGATGGATGGGTGAGTGGGTGGATGATGGATGGATGGGTGCATGGATGGATGGATGAATAGAGAGATGGATGGATGGATGGATGGATGATGGATGGATGGATGGATGGATGGATGGGGTGGATGAATGGTTGCATGGGTAGATGGATGGATGGATGGATGATGGATGGATGAATGGTTGGGTGGGTAAATGTATGGGTAGATGAATGAGTGGATGGGTGGATGGATATGGAGGCAAAGACAGATCGAAATCCCCAAAGATTGTCAGACACAGACACACGCAAACATAAACACTTTATGACTTCCTGATTTTGCCTGAACCAGTAGCATGAATAAATCTCAGAGGAATTATTCACATTCTAGAAAAAACCACTTTAATTTATTTTTTTTAGGCAAGACAATCTTTGGTCGACCTCACAGATTGCAAGCACCTTGTCAGCTGACAACCCATTATTATTATTATTATTATTATTATTATTATTACTATTATTATTAATTTTTTTAACGCCTACAGCACCTGGTCTTCCTACGCGGTCTCCCATCCAAGTACTAACCAGGCCCGACCCTGCTCAGCTTCCGAGATCAGATGGGCTTGTTCAGGGTGGCGTGGCTATAGATCTAGATTTTTTTAAAATAGAAGCTCCTGTTCCATGTTTAAAATAGAATTTGACTCCCAGTTTTATTACACAGACAAAGAGAAGCGCGTGTGCGTGTGTGTGTGCGCATACACACACACACACACGCACACACACACACACACAGGTCTGGAAAGCTGTACACCAAGGTATTAAAAGTCTGTCTCTGTGACAGGTGAGATTGTGTGTACCTTCCTGCCTGGCCGTGAGGTTTTGACGTTTCTGCGATGAACATTTATTACTTCTGTAACCAGACGGAAGAGATAAAATATTTTTAATTAAAGAAAAGACCATTTTACCAAATAAAAAGGAAAATTCAATTTATAAAGATGTGACATCCCAATGGATTTCAGATGAACGTTGACTTGGTGAAAAGGGACCCTCCGGGCACTTGATGCTTTTCAGACCTGGCTGAGGGTGGCGGTACCAAGCAGGTGACTGAGGCGGGGGGCGTGTCCCCAGATACTCCACGGTGGGGATGAGTGGAGGGGTCCCACGGGGGAGACACAGCTCAGACGCACCTCACGGCAGAACGCTGCGGGCCGAACAGAAGCCACGACTCATAAAACCCGCCGCTGTTCTGAGACCAATTCCTCCTTACGTTAAAAAAAAAAAAGTAGAAACGCACGTTTATTACTGGTCTGAGCTCCATATTTAAATGAAGCGCTATCTCCAATGGCCCCATCATCTCGGCTGCATTAGTCCTGATCGCATTATCGCCTCATTGCCCAGCAACAGAGTGTGTAATCCGGGAGCTGTAATGCTGGGGGGCGGGACGATGGGACTCCTCATGCAAAGCCCAGAGCTGGGAAAGGGGCCCCAGGTCGGCAGGGAGAGCCGGGCCGCCGTCCAGCTTGTCCCCTTGGACGTCCCAGCTGCGTCCCGGCTGAGTCTCTAAGAAGGGAAGTCCAGTAGATAAGGAGCCGTGAGGCTGGCTCGGGGCCCACCAGTCCCTGCCTCTCTCGGGTCCCATTGATTTGTCGAGCCAATGGGGTGCCGAAGAAGCTGGAGTTGGCGGAGGCAGGGTGCAGACGGGAGAGGGCCAACAAGGGCGTGCCCCAGGTGAAGCCCAGGTGAAGCCTGGGGCAGCACCGTCCGCCCGCAGCAGCACCTGCCCAGGGCAGAGGTTCTGGGCTTTTCTGCCACCCCAGGAGAAACAGATTCTCTCCACGCCGGGCGGGGCCTCGGGGCCGGGCAGCCCGCAGCAGCAGGTCACAGGTGCGCTCTGTTAGGGGGAGCACACAGATGCTCGGAGACAGGTGCGTGGGGCTGCTGAGCATGACCGCGAGGGTCCAGGTGGGCACCGCCCTCGGTCCGCAGCACGAAGCGACTCGCCCCTGGTCAGGCGATCTGCCGAATCCAGTCTGGCCACCAGACCCCAGGCAGGATGAGCCACCCGCCTGCTCCCCTTCGGGCCCGTGCACGCCCCCCGGCTCTGCTCTTCCTGCCCCAAAACCACTCGAGCCATTCTAGGACCTTTGCACGAATTTTTACAGGAACTTTAAAATATTAGCCTGTCGGTTTCTCCAAAGACACGTCGGGGGCTTTGCCTGGGATCACGTGGATCAAATGAAAGAGAACCGGCATCTCGGAACACCGAGCCTTCTGACTGGCGACCGTGGCCTACCTGTCCCCACGCGCCGAGGCCCCTGTGAGCCCCCCGGGGGGCGTGTCAGAGGCCCCCTGTCCACAGGACCTGCACATCTGTCAAGTTCATCGCTGGGCATTTCAAACTTTTGATGCTAATGCAAATGGCTTGATTTTAAATGTAAACTTACGTTCGTTGCTCGTGCGCGTCCCCTTGTCCGTGTCGTGTCTCACTGCGCGACCCAGCACGCCCGGTGCAGGAGGAACGGACACGGTGACAGCTGACGTCCTGTCTGTCTCGTTACAGACCTCGCAGCCAAGCTCCTCCGCCTTCACGGGACACGTGCTGGTCGCTGGACACGCCTCGTCCAGCTGAGAAAATGCCTTCCGCCCCCAGTTTACTGAGGATTCTGAATCACGATGGGACG
The DNA here is from genome assembly GCA_004027375.1 of Macroglossus sobrinus. Taxonomy (NCBI): domain Eukaryota; kingdom Metazoa; phylum Chordata; class Mammalia; order Chiroptera; family Pteropodidae; genus Macroglossus; species Macroglossus sobrinus. The sequence goes on along the minus strand of PVKZ01005991.1, from coordinate 32,642 downwards.
GGTGCTGGGTTTTGTCACGCGATGTTTCTGCATCTACTGACATACCTGTTTTCTTTCTTAGTCTGTCAAGATGAGTTACATCGGTTCATTTTTAGACGTTGAGCTGCCTTTGCGTGCCCGGCGTAAACGTCACTCGGTCATGTAGTGTGTGATCCAATCTGCCAAAATTTTATTAAGAATGTTTGGATCCGTGTTCATGAGAAGCCCTAACTTGCAGTTTTCTTTGCTCGCAATGTATTTTGGGGGCGGGGTTGAGATTAAAAGGTAATGCCGGCCTCATTGAATGAATTGAGAAGCGTTCCTTCATCGTCAACTGTCCAGTTGACAAGTCTGGATAGAATTGGTATTACCCTTCCTTAAATGATTGCTAGGTTTCCACACCAAAGCCCCCATAACCTGGAGTTTTCCTTGGAGAAACGTTTTTAACTACACATTTAATTTCTTTGATAGACACGGTGCTCTTTGGGTTATTTTTTTTTCCTCAGTAAGCTTTGGTAATCTGTGTCTTTGAAGAAACGAGCCCATTTTATCTGAATGGTGGGTACGGAGTATTTTTCCCAACGCCCTGTGTTCGCCAGGTGGGTGGGGAATGGCAGTGTTTGTAGTAGCTGGTTATTCCATTTTTAAAAATATCAAGGAAGCAGGAACCGCCCTCCCAACCCCTTCTCTCAACCACCCTGTGTGCCCTGTTGGTCACATTACCTCACGACGGTCCCCTTGATTTCAGCCAAACCCCATTTCTTGACTTTCTGGTGCCACTGAAAATCACTCTTGGTTATTCTAACGGTCATTCTTGCTGAAAACGCCCCTGAAGCATTTTAAAGTGAAATGGGCAGGTAGAAAAAGGAAACGTGGTCCCTGGCCCGGCGTCATGGCACAGTGTCACTGTCACTGTCATCCAGCATCGGGAAAATGCAGGCAAGCAGTGACACTTCACGGGGAAGGCTCCAGCCTCGCGTCTGAGAATCCAGAAGCTTCAGCCAAAACCTGGGCCCAGAGAAGCTGCCAGCGCCACAGCCGGGCTGGGCTCGAGTCTGTGACTCAGCTGGGCCACCATCTGGGCAGTGTCCCTTCTCCCGGTCACCTCGTCCCTCACGGGCACACACGATTCCACGGCAGAGGCCCCCGCCCTGGGCTTCTCCCATGTGCTTCCAGCCTGTACCTTCCCGCCTGGCATGACACGCGTTTCTCACAAAGGTGGAGATGACTCAGGTATGCCTTCCAGATGACCAAAACACAAACACCCCATGACATCCAAATACAAACATTAAAAAAAAAAAGGCACTAGGTCAGCACTCAAAGGAAACTCCCAGAAGCCTTTGCTGGTGGGGTTTAGGAACGACAGCGTCTGCGGGGGGAGGGGGAGACGCAGACCCGGGGTGCAGGGAGCAGGGCCGCTCCAGGCTCTGCCGTGGGGCCTCCCTGTCCCAGGAAGGAGAGCCGGCATCATATCCGGGGGCTGGAGCAGCGTCCACACGTCCGTCCTCACAGTCCCTCGACGCGGTGCGATGTCCCATTCGTCACCTGTGGACAGGTGGGTGAAGTCGAGTCTCCCGCCTGGGGACACGCTGCACAGCTCCACCCCTTCCCAGTCGTGCCTGGCGCAGGAGCTGGCGGGCTGACAGCTGACACCGCTGACCTTCATCTGAATATCTGGTCAACGAGCATCACTTTTCCTGATCAATGATGCTGATCAGTTTCCTAAGGAAAAAAAAGGGGGGGAGCCTCTTGGTGTTGGAATGAATTCCTGTGCCTCCTCCGTGGCTGTCACGCACCTCGGGACTGGTTCCTGCACAGGTGACAGACCCTGCCAAGCACGAGGAGAAATTGAGAGACGCGTGTGCCTACAGGAGGGCTGGGCAGTCAGGCACCTCGTATCGGCGCCTGCCGCCGCTGGGCCAGCCGAGGGGCCGCCCCACAGAGGGGGCGGCCACCAGTGGCTCAGTGGGGAGGAGGAAAATGACTCCCTTCTCCCCAGGCACGGCCAGTGGGCACGAGACTCGGTCCTGTCAGACGAAACCTGAAGTCCCCGTGTCCGATGAGAAGGCGGAGGGTGACATCAACAAGTGTGCTGTCAGCCCCAAGCCCCCCCTTCCATGTCCTCCCTTTATCCCCACCCCCATCCGACCCCTCAGGCAGAGCTTAGCTGCCAGGCTCAGGGCTCACGGTGTCACTTGGCAGGGGTCACACGTCACCCTCAGCTGGGGTATTTGTATTTCAGAGTAAACGCTGGTGAAAGCGATGCTCTCTGCCTGAGAGAATGAGTCTCCTGTTGGGATTCCAGCACCGCACCCTGGATCCCGGGGCGGGAGCTGGCCAGTGACTGCACCATTGGGGGGGTAGGTGACAGGGACATTTTCTGGTGCCCTGGAGTCTCCCTCAGCAGGAGACGGCCCCTCCCTGTGCCTGCCAGCGGGTGTCCCATTCGGCCATTGTGCCTTCTCTCCCAGCAGCCTTGTTTGGGGCTGGCAGGAGGCACGGCTCCCCCAGGCAGCCTGTGGGCCAGCTGGCCCTCCCGCTGTCCTCTCCGTGTGGGGCCTCCCTGCCACAAGCACGTGCTGTCCCTTGAAAAGGAGGAGAGAAAATAAATTGCAATCAAGTGCTTCCCAGCCCAGATGTCACGAACAAGTGTCACTGTATCATCTCTAACGTCAAAAAAAAAAAAATAAACAAACCTCACTTGGAAGCAACGTTGCGACGTAACTTCGACTCCCTTTGTCTCAGCTCCTATAAACACAGACAGGCACACTTGTCACATGAAATTCGTGGGCTCACATCCACACACCACGCCAGTGCCGCATTCTTCACTCTGGGAGTGTGACCGGCTCCTTCCCTGGTCATAACGAGGTCACTGGGCAGAAAATGATTCAGAGTGAAAGGGGAAAGGGCCACTCCACATACAAGGGGACCCACCTGGAGCAGAACTGGCCCTCGCCTCCCCACAGGCCACCCCCCACCCCCACCCCGTGGGCTGGAACAGGCCGCAGGCTCCCCGCCGGGCCTGGCCGCCTCTCCCTCCTCCTCGCTAACGGGCCATCCATTTCTGAGTGTCACGCACCACCATGCCTGGTCCCCAGGCGATCACAATCCCTCCTCTCCTTTTCACCCCTATCTTATTTCAACCGCTTGACTCTGTAACTGTTGCTTCCGGCAGGGGAAGCGTTGATCAAAATGAGGTGACACTTAATAGGGAAACACCCAGCTCTTGGATGGCCGCGGTTTTTAGCGCCAAGGGCTGCGACTCTCCCCAAGCAGCGGGTAAACGGGTAAACCGGGGTTTTGACAGGCGGGCAGTGGAGAAGCCGCCAGCCTCTGGTTCACTCCTTGTGTTAGACCGCCACCTAGTGGCGGACTCGCGTATCCTGCGGGGACCGCGACAGCCACACTCCGAGACCAGGGGAAAAAAAGTAAACCAATAAATAATTAATGCTAATATAACGTGTCATGGTCCAAATGTCCAAATTCATATTAAAGCCAGATCTTCTTTAGACATCAAGGAACCTCATTATACAAGAAAATAGGTTTCATAGTAGACTTGACCTTTGTCAAAATATCCGCAGTGTGCTCTGTTATTGGCACCTCCAGCCACCTCCGCCCTCCTGTTCTCGCACACCCCCCCTCCCCTGGGTCAGATGGGCTGTGGCCCTCCTCCTGGCTCCCGTGGGGACAGTGTGGTGGCGTCCCTCACAGCCAGTAGCCCTCCAAAAGCAAAGGTCAACGGGCCTCCAGGTGTGTGTTAGAGACCCATGCTCTGTCCGTACTCCATGGCTCTGTGGGGGTCCCCCACTGAGTCAACAGACCTGAGAGAAAGAGAGGAACCATCCCCAGCTCACAAAGAGGGCTGCAGCCCAGCCCAGACAGAGCCTGGCTACTCCGCAGACCAGCGCTGGATAAATGGGCCAGCCCTCCTGTTACCGCCGATCGGCAGGGATGAAGCCTCACCAGTGAGGGTGGACATGAGTGCTGAGAAAACGGAAGATGATTCATGGACCAGCTGGATGTGGAGTCATTCTCCAGCCAGCTCTTCAGATGCCTGAAGCCCCCCGAGGGCTCCCAGCTGCGTGGAGGGGCCCTCGGGACTGCGAGCACACAAAGCACCTTCCCCAGGACCTGACACCTCCAGCACCGGGCGGTACAGGGGCTGCAGGGAAGCTGGACACGGTCGCCATGGCTCCCTTCATTTATTTAATAGGCCAGACACAGGGGCCCAGAGAGGCCTCAGGGCTTGTAAGAAAGATTTATCAGATGATTCCAGATGAAGGGTGTGTGGTCTGGGGATGCAGTCAGTCTCTGTAGGTACGAAAATGTCAAATCTGGACATGGAGGCATCTGCCATCACGGGAAGCGTTAAAAGTATTTTTCAGTTTCGGGATGCCCACGTCTCTACTGAAATTCTTCATCTGTTCATCCATTGTGTCCATCTTTTCCTCTAAGTTATTCGATGTGTTTATGGGTTTTGAAACCCTTGTCTTCCAATGCAAACATGTGGGTCATCTATAATCCTGTTCTAGTGACAGTGTTTTGCCTTGATTATGGGTCACAGTTTCTGAGAGCCTGCCTTAAAGTGGCAATCAGAAGGAATCCGTACAAACAGAGCAAAACGTTAACTGTGGAGCCTAAGAGCGGATGTTCACTGTAAACTTCCATTTTCCTGTGTATCTGAAGTGGTTCATAATAAACTTGGGGGGGTTGTGTGGGCGTCACCTGCAAGGAAGCCATCGAACCGCGACTTTCCATGGAACTTTCACGAAATCACTAGTGGGGAGAAAAACCGTATCCATGTTTGAGTTTATCATTCAGAGGTATAAGAAGGGGAGGGGAGGGAAGGGGAGGGGAGGGGAGGGAAAAAAGAAAGGACAGAAGCATTCCGCACGCCCGGCAGCTCCCTGCCCCGCCCCTCCCGCAGACCAGCCACGCCTCCCCTGCAGCGGAGCCCGCTCCCCTGCGCATGCGCCGTGCCAGGTCGGCGCGCGGCGGTGACGTCACGGGCGGCTCCGTCCACCAGCTCGGCGCGCCTGCGACCCCAGCTTCGCGTCGGAGCTCGTCAACCTGCGGGCTCAGCTCGCCGCGCGAGCTCGGGAACCGGGAACCTCTCCACCAGCCTTGGCGAGAGGGGCCCTGGTGGGCGAGGGCTGCTGAAGAAAGCGGGGCGAGGTAAAGGGTGAGCGGCGCCAGAAGGGGACGTCATCAGAGCGCGCCGGAAGCGGACCGAGGATGAAGGGTAAGCGGGTGGAGGGTCGCGAAATTGGGCGGGGGTGGGATGTAAAAGATCGGAGACGTGGTGCTGGGTGAAAAGGGTCGCTGCGGAGTCCTCCTGGAACTGCCGTGGGGACTGTCCCACCTTGCATCAGTGAAACAGGCCCGGAGGCCCGGCCAGCCTGGCTGATTGACGTCAAAGCTGGGGGCCGGCTCTCTGGAGGCTGCTCCGTGGTGTGTGGCGCTGGAGGAGGGCCCAGGGTCTCAGTGCGCGACTTGGCCGTGACCTCCCTGGGTGACCGTGGTTAAGGCTCTGCCCTTCCCTGCGACCTGGTTTCCTCTTCTGTAGGGTCCTGATAACGGTGCCTGTGAATGACCCTTGTGTGGGGGAAAGCTCTGGGAGCTTGCCGGACGATGAAATCGCTAACCCAAGGCTTTGGGAAGTGAGCGGAGATGTGCCGAGGAGGAGGGGCAAGCATCCAAGACGGTTATAGGCAGGGGAGTGCAGACACCGATAATATGGGGCTTTGGGTCCCATTTTTTTAGTTCTGCCTTTGTCGGTCCCTGCCTATGTCAGGTTAACGATAACTACGTTAAAGGCTAGCTCAGAAAACGTAATGAATTCAAACGTGTAGCTTTTAACCAAGTAGTAGACAGGTATTGTTAAAGAAAAGACTCCCAAGTCTGATGGTAGGCACCTGTGACAGGTGAAGCGAAGTCATTCCTGTGGTTCCAGACCGTATAACTTGCTGTCTACAAACAGGTTTTAATCCCTGGCTTACCTTTTGAAGGAGAACTAGGTTCTGTATATACAACTTGTAACCACTTGATTTGCTTTATCAAGTAAATACCCAGGGAGCTGGGATGAAATTTATAGAGTGTAGTGTGAACCAAATTTTCTGGTCTTCTGGCCCTTAAACCAGGCCATTGTCTCATCCATATTCTGTCCCTAGTGCCACGGTTTTCTTCTTTAGATAAATTAAGTAAGAAACGGGAGTGTGAAAGATTTTAGAGGTTGAAACCGCATTGATCATTGTATATTTTGAGCTCAAGGAAAGATCTGCGGTATTTTATCAGTTTAGGACACCAGTCGTATGACCCATTCCAATTTCATAGATAGTAAAATGTGAAACATCTTTTTAAATATCTTACGGTTAACAAAATTCGATATTTCCACCATCTGCAGCCTGGAAAGCTCTACCACGTGACTTTTACATGAGGTGCTTTATCAAGCTAATTGAGGAACTGCTCAGGCAGTTAACCTGTGGAATTTTAAGCAGTGCAGTTCCCAGAGCGGTCTGCTGGCCTGCAGTAACGTCTGAGAACTTGGTAGGGAAGCAGGATGTGAGAGTGTGGCCCAAGCATCTACATTCTCATGAGAACCCCCAGAGATTCTCATACACACTGAGAAGCGCTGTTTTAAAGCACACCTTGGCATTTCTGCAGAGGACGTGGCCAGAGGGTAGGGTAAGAGGCATCCAAGGACGCTTTGAACCTGTGCTTTGTACCACTCCCATCTTCTCCTGTCTCTGAATGAGCATCATTATTTTCATCGTTTAAAAGTCTTGGGTCTTATAGTCATACCCAACAGGAATCATTTTGGTTTTTTTTAATTCCCAGGTGCGATCTACCACGCCTTATCTCAGAAAGAGGCAAAAGAGTTAGATGTTCAGGTAAGGCGCTTGGCAGGAAGTCCGGGGTGACAAAGGTTGTGACAAAGATGGCGTGGGGGCTTCCAAGCCTTTAGTGTTGCTTTAGGTGTCCTTTCCCAGGTCTTACTCCTGTCTCCAGTAGATGGGTTAGGCTCGGTCAGGGTCTGCTATTCCAACGTCCTGTCTCCCTGTGCTGGCCCCCATTCCCGCATGACTGGGACTCCCCGTCCTCATGTCAGGTCCCACTGTGCACACAGCGCCCGGCTGTGCCCGCCTGACACAGCCCCGGTGAGCACTACTGTTAGACTGCTGTAAGCACCCTGTTGCTGTGCCCCCTTCAAATCTCGTTTCCTACGTGGGGTTTGTTTAGGGGTTATATCTGGGTGCTGCCAGCAGGCTCTGCCAGTTTGGCAGAAGCCCCACTGGTGACTCCTGAGGAGGGAAAGACCTTGAAATCACCATGGTTGAAAGACTGATATACTTTTATTTGGCTTCTCCATGAAGGGAGGGCCACTTATTTAAACAGCTTCAAACCCTCAAATAATAGTTCCCTTACCGTGATAGTAGTCACGATCTGGATTTTTAGTTAGCATCTAAAGGTACAAAGTTGAAGCTGCCTGCCCTCCTTAGCTGCAAGCCACTTTTAAGATTATGCATGTCACCTGTTGCCACTCCCCTCCCCCCCGCAATCCCATGAGGGGAGAGCTCGATTACTGTAGACACATTAGCCTCAGGTGTTTACAGCGAGCTTGGTGCAGAGAAGCTCAAAGAGGGTCCAGCAAGTGGCCCAGGCAGGAGGCAGGACCCCCGTAGAGAGAGCTCCCTGGGCGGTGGCAGACCCAGGGCAGACACACCTGAATCGGGGAACAGATGGGGGAGTGGGGGAATGGCCTCCAGCCTGAGGGGCAGTGATGCTTGGAGTCCCTTCAAGCATTACACACAGTGGTGACCACGAGTTTGCCCGGAAGCCCTCTGAAAGCCTGTGCTCAGTCACGGTCACGTGATGCCGTGCTGTATTCTGAGTGAGCACGGCGGGGGTGGGGGATGTGCTGACAGGTCCTGTGCCCAGGTGATGTGGGAGCAGACCTGAGAGTGGCCTCACGGGTCCACAGAGCTGAAGACCCCAGTGACATGGGCACAGTGACGAAGCCCCCAGCCCTGAGGCTGCCCCCCGCCCCCGAGTGCCTGGTTCTACCATTTTCCTACAGCGTGCCTTCTGTCTGGCCATGAGCGGATAAACTCCAGTGGCACACATTTCTGTCATTCCTCCCTGCCAAAGCCAGGGAGGTCTTTTCTTTCAAATATAGAGGCTTTTTAAATCCTCATCAGAATAAGCTCAGAGAGGCAGAGTAGGAAGTGGAGTTTGCCCTGGCCGTCTGGTGGGACAGCCACGAATTGGCATCTGGATGGGACTTTCGCCTCTGGACAGCTATGCATGAGGGACACTCGGGGGGGTGAGAGGCTGTGGACAGATCCTTGTCTCTGGGGAGTGCCCCGCAGAGCCCTGAGCCAGGCCGCCCTGTCCCCGCGCAGCACCCGGGAGCCCAGCGGGCCGAGGCCTTCGTGCGGGCCTTCCTGAAGCGCAGCGCGCCGCGCATGAGCCCGCAGGCCCGCGAGGACCAGCTGCAGCGCAAGGCCGTGGTGCTGGACTACTTCGCGCGCCGGAAGCCCAAGGAGCAGAGGAAGCGGTGCCGAGGCCTCTCGGCGCGGCAGAGGAGGGGGCTGCGGCTCTTCGAGGTCAAGCCGGAGCAGCAGAGGTGCGCCGCCCCCGCCCTGCGCCGCCCCCGCCCCCGCCCCACCCCCGAGCCCTGGGGCGCCGCTCCCGCCTCCGCCGCCAGGGGGCAGCCGCCCCTCGCCGATGGGCACCTGCTCGGGCTGGCTGCTGGTATCCAGGCTGAGACTGGCTGGCGTCCTCATCTTAACTAAGGAGACCCTTGCCAGTAGTGAGTCTGTTGCCCGTGGCAACGGGCTGTTTGTCTTTCAGCTTTCTTAGAAAAAGAGGAACGGGTATTAATATATCTCTCTTCGTGGCTTTTAATAGCGCTAGACAGACTCACCGCCTGGGGGTTTATTGCCCAAGAACGTGCTGCCCACATGTTTCGGAAGCTCCTGAGCGGGGCCAGGAGCTTCTGGTTCGGGGGAGGACCGCCCCTCCCTGCGGCTGACGCCCCGCCCTGCTTGGCCGGGCTCTGTAGCCAAATAGCCTCCCACACCCCACTAGCCAAGTAAAGGCTGTCACTGCGTCCAGGGCCCCTGGGGAAACCGGCCGGGCGCTGGGTGGCGGAGGGGGCTGCTGCCCGCCAGGGCTGTGCCGCACCGTCCCCACGGGCGGAGCCCACTTCGGATGTGGGCTCTTGGTCCTCATCTCTCTAACCCACCGTCTCGAGTGAACGGATCCCCAAGGGAAGCCTCTGGGGTCCTTCCCCCCGCCCCCCCATCCCACCGCGTGCTCACTCACCTTCCAGGCAGACCTGTCACCTCACAGGGGGACTCACGTGACAACCAGCTGTTCTGGCTGAGGGGCTTTACCTAGTCAGCTTCCTGTGACACAGAACCCCCAAAGCACCGCGGCCGAACCGGGATGCAAGTTGCCCGCGTCACTCGCCCAGACGCACAGCGTGCTGGGCTGGCGTGGCAGGTGGCTGCCCCGGGCGGGTCCTCGCTGCTCCGCCACCCTTCCCGGCCTCACCTGTCTGGCTGAGTTCCAGCTGTCACGGGCGGTGTAGCCAGCAGGAAAGATGAGGGGCAGAGGGAGGCAGAGGGAGGCAGAGGGAGGCATGCCTTCCTCCCGGTTGGAAACGCAGCCTCAGGCGCGTGCTCCTGGGGAGGGAAGGGACCTTGAGAGGGGACGGCACTTGACCGGAGTCCGGCTGTCCGCAGCAGACCCGGACAGGCCCCCAGTCCCAGGGAGCCCAGGCTGTCCTCGCGTCGAGCCAAGCCCTGTCCCCTTTGGGCGTTGTAATCCCACGCTCGGTCGCCTCACTCGGACCCCTTTCTGTCTGGAACAGATACAGCCTCTTCCTCCCTCTGCACGAGCTCTGGACACAGTACATCCGGGACCTGTGCGGCGGTCTCAAGCCGGACACGTGAGTTGCTTCCCGAAGCCTCGCCCTTCGGGGCCGAGCCCAGCTCTTACGCTGCTTGCGAGTGCGCAGGGAGCCAGTGAGCGCCCGCCGGGCTGCCCGCGCCGGGGGCTCGCTGCCCCGGCGGCCGTAAGAGTGTCTGTCCGCCTCGCAGGCAGCCGCAGGCGATCCAGGCCAAGCTGCTCAAGGCGGATCTTCACGGCGCGGTCATTTCAGGTAACGCGCCCACGGGGGGCCCAGCTGGGGGCAGCGTGGCGCTGTGTCGTGGTGGCGGCCGTGTCCCTCGCCGTGCAGACGCCCCCAGGTCGCAGCGAGGTGGAGATCGCTGTAGCCTCCTTAGCCAGCTCTGGCCACTCGCCACATGCTCCCGATCGTCCCTGTGCCTTTTCCCCCCCGGGACCCCCGCCGGTCTCCCGCAGAGCACAGCGGCGGCCTGCCCACGCCCACAGCCCGGAACGTTGAGCAGAAAGCCCCTTTCGTCCAGTCCCATGGTCCTGAACGTCACTCGTGGACTGGCAGCTCCCAGGCTGTCACCTCCAGCACAGACCTCGCCCCAGAACTTGGGAATGTGGCCCCCCCCACCCCGGGCATCCAGCAGGCACGCAGATGGCGTACGGCCAGCCGTGCTGGCCCCGCCCTGTTCCCTCGTCACCCCTCACAGGACACTGCGCCCTGGCGCTCTGGCCGAGAGCCCAGGAGGTGTCCCCCGTCATCTTTCTTCACCCCACCCCCAGTCTCTCGGCACGTCCGAGCACCTGAGTCCAAGCCACTGCCGTCTCCCTGGATGACCCTCCCTGGCTGACGCTGCCCGGACCCGGCTCGGAGGGTCCCCAGGCCTGAGCCCACGGCCTGCGTTCTGCTCGCCACACCGGGATGGCCCCCTCAGCGCCTGTGCAGTTGCTCCTCGCTCCGCCCAGAGTTGTGTTCACACACAACACCTCATTCAGGTCCCCACTCAGGTGTCACTTCCCCTGAGAAGCACCCGTCACCGGCGGTGCCCCCGCCATTTCCCTGTCCTTACTTTCTCTGTACCACTCACCACTGGCCGGAAGCACAGCTGTCCGGCCCAGCCCATGTCACCCTCCCCATGCTGGAACCCCAGCTCCGTGAGAGGGCTCTGCTGTCCTCCCTGCTGTGTCCTCCGGGTCCGGTGAGGGGCCTGCGGCCTGCAGTGGCAGCTCTGCTTGCTCACACCCAGGCAGCCTGTTTCGGGGTCCCATGGGGTCCCGCGCTGGTCAGAGTTCAGGGGCGCATGGGAAGACGTGAGGGGTGGGCGTTGGCCAGGCCCCGTGAGACCTGGCCCTGGGCGCTACTGCGTACACTGACCTCCTGGCCCGGAATCCTGTGTGCACCCCTCGTCGGACGCCCACGGGGACCCGGCCACAGGCACTGCGTGGGAAGCCGGGTTCTCGGCAGCTTGGCGCTGCCCCTCCAGCACCCCTCCTGCCCCCGCTGGCTGCCCGTGGCACCCCGACATCACAGAGACCAAGTGTGACCCGCCTTTTCCCTTTGCAGTCACAAAGTCCAAGTGCCCCTCCTACGTGGGTGTCACGGGAATCCTGCTACAGGAAACAAAGCACGTTTTCAAAATAATCACCAAAGAAGACCGCCTGAAAGGTACATACTGTCCCTGAGGGCCGTGTGGGCTGGTCCCCCCACACACACACCGTCACTCTGGGTCCTGGGCCCAGCTGCAGACGGCCAGATAGAGCCCAGGGCGGGAGGGCCACTGGGGCCCCCGCAGGCCTGGCTGTCCACACAGCGGGACTGGGGACAGGCTAGGGGACGCCGGCGTTGGGGGTTCCGGAGCTGTGCCTCGGCGTGCCCCTGGGCAGGAGGCGGGGTGAGCTCTAAGCCTCACACTGGAGCGGGCGGGTGCAGCCGCGGGTCCGGGCCCTCAGCACCGTCCAGAGTTCTGCCCTGTCATCTGTGAGCTGCTTCCTCCGGCTCCCTCCTCCCGCCTCCCGCATCTGTTCCCTCGGAAACGTGGGGGGGTGTGCAGGCTCCGCAGCGAGCACATCTCCTCGGGGCCCCTCACACTGAGGCAGCGCTCGGGGGTGTGGCGCAGAGCCCTGCATCCGGGAAGTTGGGGGGTGCCCCATGGCGGCGTGACCCTGCAAGCCCGCTGCCTGTGCCTCCGCGGGTCCCCCACGCCGGCGTCGGGGGTCAGCGCGCCCCCCGCGGGGAGCCTCACCCCGCCCTGTCCTGCCGCTCTGCACAGTGATCCCCAAGCTGAACTGCGTGTTCGCCGTGGAGACCGACGGCTTCGTGTCCTACATTTACGGGAGCAAGTTCCAGCTGCGGTCGAGCGAGCGGTCGGCGAGGAAGTTCAAGGCGAAGGGGGCCATGGACCTGTGAGGCCTCGCGGCCCGGCGGCCCTCAGGCGGCGGACTGGACACTCCCTGAGCGCCTGGCACGGCTGCGGAGCGGCCACCTGCTGGGGGGCCGCGTGGGCGGGGGGAGGTGTTGAGGGGTGGTCGTGTTCACCCCTCCCTGGGGAGGGGAGATGGGCAGACAATAGCTCAACACCGGCCACCTCGAGTGGCAGGCTCTGGGGCTCTGTGTTCTGTGTTGTTTGTGTCGTGTGCGTGACACTAAGTGTGCGTAGCGCACGTGCACTCGGCCCGCGGAGGGTGCCGGGGCGGGCGGGGCTCGGGGCCGGCTTCCCCGTCGCTTCCGGAGACACCTGCCATCAGGCGCCACGTGTCCCCCGCTCAGCGGGCTGCTGCACCTTCAACACGGTCCTTGGAGTCGCCCTGGCTCCTGAGCTGTGCCCTAAGCGAGACCTCGCCGTCTGCGACAGTCAGAGAGCAGTGACCGGGGCTGTTGCTCGGTGACAGGGCCCGATGCCCCGGAATCAGAACCAGGCCGGGTCACGAAGGGAGACGCCGGGTCCAGCGCCTCACGGGGCTTGGAGCGGGACGGGGAGCGCAGAGGGGGCGGTGCGGCTCTTGCCGAGGCCCGGGCCCCAGCAGGGGACTTCGCGGGCGTTGAAGCCCCATTCTCACAGCCGGGCCTGGCTCTCCCCCCTGACCCTGGCCCTGCGTGCGGCCCGGAGGTGAGGCCCTCCCCAACGAGGCCCAGTGGAGCCGGGGCTGGGGGCGGGGTGGGGACTAGCCCCCCGCAGAGTCTGGGGGGGGGGTAGCCAGGAGGCGGGGCGCCTGTCGCTCTCCCTCCCTCTGGGAAGCAGACGTTTGCCACCAGTGAGCTCAGGGCAGACGGTTCCGGTGACAAACCGGTGACAAACCGGGAGCAACTGTCAACATGCTTTCCCTTTCACGCTGAGAGGCAGCAGTGCCCGAGGCTTCACCGCTCCGCGGCCGCCCTCAGACTCCACCCTGGAGGAGAAATGCCCCAGGGGAGAAGGGACCCATTGACCCTGAGTCGATGGCAGGAGGCGGCTCCGAGTGCAGTCACAGAGTCAGACCGGCTGCACGTGCAGTCTCCCCAGGCTGGTTCTGAGTGGCTTGGACGCCCTCCCTAGTGTCAGCGGCACTGCCTGTCGGGCAGAGCTCAAGTCCCAACACGGCCTCAGAAGGCGCAGCCTGGCCCAGTGACAGCCCTGGGCGGTGGCGCCTCGCTGTGCCGCCTGGAGACTCAGACTCTGCGCCCTGCCCTGAGGGGCCGGGGTGTGACCCGCTGTCTGGCCCAGGAGCCCCGCTGGCGGCAAGGCGAGAAGAGGCTTCTCACGTCCTGGGCTGCAGCGGCCCTGCCCGCCCTCCGCGGTGGAGAGGCCGCCGGTGCTGGGTGATGCGGGCGCCACGCGAACCGTTTCTCACTGGGCAGAGGCTCAGGTGTCCGTGGGTGGCTGTGCAGTGTGCAGACTGCTGCGCCCTCTCCCCGGGGAGACTTAAGAAGAGCACTCACCTGCCACAGAGCTGCTGCTGTGCAGACACAGAACACCCAGTTGTCCCCAGAGGCCCCTGGGCCCCGTGCCCCAGGGACTGCACCATCTCCCTGGGCAGAGGCGCGGACGGGAGGGCCGGGCGGGGCAGGGCAGCGGCCTTGCTGGGCACCGCTGGGAGGCCCAGAACGGGGCCTGGGCACAGGGTCAGCGTGGAGGGCGGCGTGTGCTCCGAAGTCTCCCATCACCACTGCCTGGGGAGCAGCACCCCAGTGGGGCTGGAGCCGTGGCATGGAGGCCTGTGTGAGACATTGAGGTTGTGACCCAGAGGCCACGAGCCACAGGGGACTTAACGCCTTGGGCTGGGATGCGGGAGGCTGCGGGGCCCGGAGACGGCGGCCCAGTGACCCGCCGTGCCCAGAGTGACCCGGCCCTGGGCCCTGTACATTCCGCAGGGCCAGCGTGCAGAGGACACGGCCGCCGTGCAGGGACCGCAGCGGAAAGGGGGCGCCTGGAGGGCCGGTGAGGGCGCACGTGCCCCCGCACGGCGTGCGGGCCGTGGCGTCAGTGGCATAGTTCTGTCTCCGCCGCCCGGGGCCAGGAGTCCAGCGCTGCCGTCCAGGCGTGGCTGCTGAGCGCTTTCTCCTCGGCCGCCTCCAGCCGTGTCCTCACGTGTCCTCACGCAGCCTCTGCACACTCAGAGGAGCATCTGGCGTGTCCCCTAAGAAGCACCCCAGTCCTGCGGGACCAGGGCCCCACCCGCGCGGCCTCCCTGGACCGTACTCCCCTCCTCAGGAGCCCCATCCCCACATACGCGGTGGGGCTTCGGGCTTCAGCGTGGGGATCTGCGCCCCGGTTCCGTCCACGGAGCTGCCCCGGCCCACACAGACGACGTGCCCCCGGGAAGGCTCCAGGACCCCGCCCGGCCCCCGTTCTGACACTGGCCCGGCTTCCCACACCCTGCCTGGCGCGTGGCCTCGTAGCCAGCCCAGCCAGCCCAGATGCTGGGCTCGGCTCCTGGCACCACTGCCGCGTGACTCACTCAGACGGACCTCGGGCCCAGCTGCTCCCCGGGTCACCCTTTCCCTTTCATTTCTGCAAACAGCGGGGCTCCTCCCTGGCCCTCCCTTGGGGGCCAGCGCCGGGCTGTTTGGAGGAAATGCTCACACAAGTGGGCAAGGGAGGCTTCCTGGAGGAGGTGGCCCTGGAGGCAGGCAGCTGTGGGCTGTAGAGAGCGTGGTGACACTGGGGCTCAGGGCCAGGAGAGGGGCCTGGGGGGCTCTGGCTGCCAGGCCCAAACCCACCAGAGACCCCGAAGGTTCTGCCCAGCTGAGTGGGATGGGGGAAATGTCAGCAGCTGCTCGAACCCCCAGGCCGGGACGTGGGATTCTGTGGACCCCTCACCTCGTCCCCAAGCGGGGCCAAGACGCTAGATCGAGGTTTCCTGGAGTGGGACCCTGGAGGTCCCGGCACCCGCAGGGCGCATGTGACCGGCAGCCAGGTCCTCAGCCGAGTGGGCTCCAGGGGGCCGCGGCAGCCCCCCGTTTCCAGTCCCTCTGATCTCTGAGTCTTGGGGCACCGGACAGCAGGTGCTTTGACGTCAGGACTGTGGTTAAAGCCTGTGGACTCGGGGTGCCGTTTCCTGGATGCTGGAGAAAACTGCCAAATGGCTGACCTCAGGTTCTGAAGAGTAAACATGAACCCCCCCAAAAAAATTACCATAAATTACGGTAAAAAGCCTGCTTTCTGGACACGGCTTTCGTTCTGATTGAGTTTGCATTTCTTAGCCATAATGCCTAATTAAGACATCTGTTAACCGTCTATACTATTAATTTAATAGAGGGGGCTCTAATAGAACTGTTTCGGAATTGTCCGTTTAATTAACCTCGCGGGCCTTTAACGATGCCTTAAATAGACGTCATTAACAAGAGTGCCAGACGAATTAAAGTCAGCGTGGGCAGACTTCGTGCTGATTTCTCCTGAGCTGTGAAGGACGAGCACCGCCAGGCAGGCAGATGCGGGGACGGTGGGAGGGTCCGGCTGGCGTCTGGCAGGGCCCCGCTGTCCTGCGTCCTGGTCAGCTTCGTTTGAAGACACCGCTGCTCTGGCCCCGGGCGCACACCTGCCCCCGTGCACCTGCCACGGGAGGTGTTCGGCGGCCCGTGAAGTGCAAGTCAGGTGTGTCCCTCTTGGGCTCAGAGCCCGGGGTGACCTCCCCCATACCCAGGGTCACACAGCCCACGGGGTCCTGCTGCAGCCCAGGTCTGCACTGAGTCTTGCCACGCCCTCCCAGCGTCCCCCTCTCCGGGCCTCTCCCCATGGACGTTCAGCCGCTTGTCCCCGCCTCTGCACCCGGCCCTCCACGGAGGCTGGCCTCCCTCCCCCGGGGCCTCCCCCCCCAGCGGCCCCTCCGTCAGGCCCCGTCCCACGGTGACACCACGCGGCCCGGACAGCCGCCCCCGCACCGCCATGGCTGTGTAGGGCAGGGCAGTGCCGAGCCCCGAGCCCCACGGCCACGCCACCCCTCGACGCTGGCGCGCCCCCCGGTGGCAGCCCCCGTGGCACTGCAGCCCGCGGCCTCAGGCCCCGCCCCTCCCGGCTGCGCAGCCAGGGGACCTCACGCTCCAGGAGCCGCTGCCACCTGCGGCCTTGGGCTGCTGCTCTGCCCTTCGTTCCACCCACGGACCCAGGGTGCAGGCGGGGGCGGGCGCGGTGCTGGGGGAGCCCGGCTCGCCCTCGGCCTGCAGACTCAGCCACGAAGAGTACGAAACACACTGTGTCCGCCAGCGGGGCAGAGAGGGTCCCCTCACCGGCGGCGCTGGCGACGGCCCTGCCCGCCCTCCAGGGCGAGCCGCCTGGCCGTGCTGTCACATGGGAGCATCCTTACCGTCCTCTGTCCCCCAAAAGTGTGTGGCTGGCGGGGCTCCTAGCGCAGGCCCGAGGCCAGGGCGTGCCGGAGGGGCTGGTCCCCACGGGTGGGCGCACGACTCTTCCTGACACGCCGCCCGCACAGCCCGCGCGGCGGGGACACTGCGCGGTGGGCGCCGTCCGCCGGCCCCGCCCCCCGCACGCCCGCCCTGGAGCCCCGCACGCCGCGGGAAGCGGGGCGTGTCCCCTGCAGTCTTGGTCTCTAGCGGTTGTGTTGGGTCACCTCAGGCCTCTTGCCCAAGAATCATGGATTCAAAGCAAGCAAACCCGAAATCCTAAGAATTGGGTGTGTTCCCAAACTCATCATTTACCATCTCCTCCACCTCCAGGGATGGAGATTAGCAATAGGGTCACCAGGGTGTGGTGGCCTAGTCCGCACCCACATGGGGCTCCCCATCTACTGGGTGAGACAGAGGGTGAGGGGTGGGGACAGGGGGGTGGGGGGCAGCAGGGAGAGGCAGGGTGGGACGAGGCCCACGTCAGGCGTTGGGCGCCTGCCTGGCCGGGCTGGAGGTAGAGCGGGCTTCCCTGGGGACCTGACCTTGAGCTGGGCCAGAGGGCGGAGCTGGAGTCCTGGGCGGGCCCAGAGTGAGGCCTGAGCTGGGAGGGGTGCAGGGAACAGGCTTAGGGGTGCACGCGGCACCCCACAGTAAGGCCACAAGCCAGGTTCGCAAGCCCCCCGATCTCTACCTGGGCCTGCGCTCAAGGACAAGTGGCCTTTTGGGACAGAGCTGGCCAAGCGAGTGGAGGTGGGCCCCAGCCAGCCAGGGGGGCCGGGCACGTGGCCTGTGGGGCCCAGGGAGCTGCAGGAGGCCGCGGCCCGGGTCTTCCCAAAGAAAAGAGGGGTGGGCCCTTGGGCGGCAGGATGAGAGGAAGGAGGGAGCGCTGGGCCAGGGGTGGGGAGCAGGGCAGGCACGCCTCAGGCGAGGCAGCACCCCACACGCCTCGGCAGTCCCCGTCCTCACCTGTACAAGCAGCCTCGTGACGCACGTTCACTCTGCGGTGTCCCCCAGCTCCTGGGGGGAGGCGACCGTGTGTGGCCTCCGCTTCCAAGCACCTGACGCCTGTCACTGGTCTGTGTGAACCCTCACGGCAAACTCTGCTTGGACCCTGGGCTGTCCCCCAGGAAGTCGACACCGAGTGGCCCATTTGCGGCCGAGGATACAGAGACCGATTCACCCAGGATCCCGCAGTGGCGGGTGGGTCGCGGGCCAGGCTCCCCCGCCCAAGCTGGCGTTCATGCAGAGCGCTCGGGGGGCTCCCCACCCCGGAATGGAAAGCCCTTACCCTCGGGGGCAGGGGAGGGACGGGACTGCTGCCAGCTCCCCGCTCCCGGCTCCCAGCAGTGGCCTCTGCCGCGGAGTGCAAAGACCACGGTCACGATCCAGCCCTGTCCCCCGGCTGCCTAGTGCTTGCAAATGGCACTGAAGGCACAGCCGCCCGCTGCGTCCCCGCCACCCGCCCGGGCCCTGTCCGGGGCGTTCCCGGCGACAGCCTCAATCTGGCTTCGATGAGGAGACAGCGCGTCGTGGCCCCACACAGCAAAGACGGAGACCTCGTGTCCCCGGGGTCGGAGGCTCTGCTGCACTGCCCAGATCAGACGAGGGAGGCGAGGCGCCCGCCCGCCGGTTCCCTCCCGGGACCCCCGGGCTCTGCCGCTCCCCGGGGCCCCGGGGCCCTCACTTCCTCAGCCCCCTGCGGGAGACGCGGGTTCCTTCTCCCAGTCCCCTGCAGGCGTGCAGGGTCTGGCCCCGCCTCTCCCTGCCCTCGGCCGTCCTGGTCTCAACACGGTCCCCAGCAAAGCAGGGCAGGCGGCCACCCCATGAACCCACCCCCAGGGTGGGGCCTGGTCATGTGTCCCCATTCGTGGCGGGAAGGCGAGGACACCAGCGCCACACGTCTTCCGAGCCTGCTGGCCAGCAGGGCAGGTGGCCGCCGGAGTCGGGCTTGCCCGCTGCACAACAGGACTGTCCGCCCCGTGTGACAGAAGTGACAGGACCGGGCGCGTCTCAGTCCGTGGGCCTCCGCTGGCCCTGCCGCTGGCGGGCAGTTAACGCGCTCCGGGCCCGCCGGACGTGGGCGGCCGCGTGCAGACACTGGTGGCTAGACGCCAGCGCCAGCGGCCGCAGCGCTAGCCCTGACTCGGCCCCCACCGTGTGCCCCAAGGGCCACTGCACGTCCTCGCAGCAGCCCCGACGTCCAGAGTCACCGAGGAGCCTCGGGAAGTGGCACCCGCTGGCGAGGTGGAGCTGCGGGGGCTTGAACCCTGGACGCCCAGCTGTGGGGCCGCCGGGCCCGGCCGACAAGCCCCGTGGCCGCTTACGAAATGCGGGAGCCGCCTGTCACTCACTCTGGGGGCCCTGTCCGTGTCCCTCGGGCACTAACCGTCACGTTCTCCCCTCAGGGACAGCGGGGACAGCAGCCATGTGCGGTCTCTGCTCTGGAAGGTTCTTTCTGCAGATGCTAATGAATGACCCTTACGTTTTCCAGCCAAGGCTGCCTCTCTCTGGAGTGGCTTAAGATCCCTGCTCTTGATTGCAATCTGCCCAGAGCTGATTCTGGCCACTTGGCTCTCATGTCTGAAGTGACGGGGGGGGGGTGGGATGAGAGGAGAGGGAGGGGCTCAGCGCTCCTACTGAAGTCACAAACTCAGGAGGCGTTTTTTTTTTTTAGGCATTTGGAATTCTAAGGTAGAGAAAAGAATTCTGTTTGCAGCTCTCTGCACAGTTTATCCCTGGTCCGTGCCCAGGATAAGCCACACGCTCATTCCTGCAGAAGCCATGACTTGCCGTGGAGACACCGGCCACTTCTTGGTGATTTTATTGTATCATAGGAACAAAGTCATTTCCAGACGTCGCAGTCCTCACTTTGAAAAGTAAGGCCTATGGGAAAAAGCGACTTGAGTCGGAGAAGTCGACACGCGTGTGATCTTCAAGGAGACACACGCACAGGCTCATCGACGGGCACACGCGGGGGACGCACTTGCCGGCCAAGGCACCAATTCGGCAACTCCGCCCTCGCCGCTGAGGTCGGTGCCAGCATCGTCCCCGTTCTGCAGATGAGAAAATCGAGGTTCAGAGAGATGGAGTCAGAGCTGGGGTGTGTGCCCTTCACGCTGCTCTCCGCCCGCAGAGAAATGGCCCGGCACACGGGGACACCGGGCCCGCGCGGACACACACTACCCCACGCCTGCACGCCCAGCACGTACGCGTGCACGCTCCCCGTGAATCCTGGCACAGAGGACAGAACGCCCCCACGCCGGCTGGGAGGCTGGCACTCCTGTCTCCTCGTCCAAAACTGTCCTCCTCGCCCCGTCCTGGAGCAGGGACCCCGGCTTCTCCAGCGCCGCTGGCCACTCCGATGCCCTCGTCACCTTGTGAGGCAGGAGGGACCTATCCCCTTTGTTCAGTAGGGGAAACTGAGGCCCAGAGAGAAAAGGCAAGTGGCCCAGAGCCCTGCTGGGAAGTGGGCAGGGCAGGGCTGTGTCCCCCCAGAGCACAGATGGGACCCTTGCAAGGCCCCCGTGGGGACCCGCCAGCAGCCACAGGCCAGTAGGTTAAGGCCCCCACTGGGGTGGCAGCATTTTGGAGGGGCTGTGGCAGTCACACCAACACCGGGGCAGGGGCTGAGGGTGGCCTCACTTCCTGAAGCCCAGGCCTGCACACTCGGGCCCTCCCTGGGCCAGCGGCCCGGTCCCGCAGGGCAGGGCGAGTCCCATCGACCAGCAACCCCCACGGGTGGCAGGGGCCGGCCCGGCGGCTGGAGCGGGAAACCGCGGCCTTCTCTCCCGACCCCGGGCCCTTCGTGCGGCTGGAGGTCTTATGGGACGACGAAAAATAGAAAAATAAAAAAAAATGAATGACTCGGGAACTTGTCTTTAATCAAGCAGTCAGGCTCCGTGAGGCCTGGGGGCTGGGGAGGCGTCTGGGGCCCCACGAGGACCTCCAATCAGCCCGGAATGTGATGAGACGAGGAGACAATGCCCCCCCGAGCTGCTGAGACACTCCCCCTCCCCACAGCCGCTCATCCCGTTCCAGGAAGTCAGCAGCGGGAGGCGTGAGCAGCCACTGGGCTGCGTGGGGACCGTCAGTGCCGATTCCAGCGGTCATCGCCGGCCCCCACGGGTGGCCCACCCAGCTGGACTGGTGCTGACATCTTTACAGATGAACGTGTCTGTGCACGGGGGTGGGGGGGCCACAGGGAGGCGGGGGGAGCCCACTTTGCGACGCCGTCTCCCCTCCTGCCTGGCCAGCCGGCCTGACTCCCTGGCATCCCGCTCACGCCGCAGACACTGGGGTCCACACCGGGGCCTGTCGGCCTCCCCGCCCGCCATCCAGCTCCCCAGGCGGGAGGGCTCTTCACGCTGGGCGGTGTGCTGCTCACCTGCCGCTGGCTGCAGGTGGGGGCCGGGTCTGGACAGCAGACGAAGGGAAGAGGAAACTCGAGACAGCAGCGAGGCAGCGTCGGTCCACGCCGCAGAAACCTGAGCTGGGAGGGGACGAGGCCGGCGTCGGGGAGAATTCGGGGACCAGGAGACAGCGCAGGAAGGGAAGGCAGGCGTGGGGGCCAGTGCTGTCCGCCGGGGGCGGGGGGAGAAGCTGGCGGGGATGGGGAGGAAGGGCTTTTGGACACCAGCCGAACCCCCGACGGCGTCTCGGGCACTGCGGTCCCTCGGGGGCCCCCAGAGCCTCCACGCCAGTCTGCGGCTGGCGTCCCTTCTGTGACTGGCACGCGCCCACACACTGAGGGAGCCCAGTTACGCTGGGGTGACGCCAACGAGGAGGAAGGCAGACGTGGGGAGACCTAGGGGGTGGGGGTTCAGGCACAGGGGCCCCCAGAACGAGGATCTGGATCGGCTTGCGTGCAACCACAGCCGTGAATGACGATCTGAGAAGTCCCCGGAGACGCGG
Source organism: Macroglossus sobrinus (assembly GCA_004027375.1). Lineage (NCBI taxonomy): Eukaryota > Metazoa > Chordata > Mammalia > Chiroptera > Pteropodidae > Macroglossus > Macroglossus sobrinus. The sequence continues at coordinate 11,029 of PVKZ01005991.1, read as the reverse complement.
AGGTGGCCCAGGACGGCGAGGACACCCCCGTGCACGCGAACAGCATGCGCTCCGGCGGCAGACGGCCCTGGCTGCCGGCTCCGGCCCGGCCCGGCCCTGTCCCAGCCAGGTGGCTTGGGCAGGGACGGTCCCTAAACTCCCTGAGCCCCACCCGCCTCACGAGCGGCAGCGGATGGTCGTGGGGTGACCGTGGACCTAGCTGGAGCGGGCTGTCGTAAGGCTCAGCCCACTCACTGCCCAGGACAGGACACAGCAAATGCCCTGCGAGCGCTGGCCGCTGCCACTGCTGCTGACGTGAGGCCGCAGATGCCTTGGGATGGCCCGGCTCCAGCACCACCTCTGAAGGGACCGGGTTCCGTCCACACGTCCGGCCGGGCCTGGCTGCAGGCTCCGGGCAGGGCTCCGGGCACGCGCCCCAGTCGCCAGACGGGCCACGCCCACTGCGGCTGGCAGAGCAGCTGGGACGATGGGACACCACCCCGCACCAATGCGCCCAGCACGTGAGTGAGTCCTGCCTCCAGCCTGCACCCGACTTCCACAGGAAACCGGCCCTCACTGCCCTCTGGGTCCAGAATTCTTTCTCGCTGCAATCGGAGATCACAGTGCTGGGCGCTCTAGGTGAGGACTTAGCCAGCTGTTCTCAGAAGCCACAGCCGGCAGCTGCTGCCGAGTCCCTGCTCAGAACAATGGGCACGTGCTCTGTGCCCGTCTCCAGCGGTGCTCCCCAGCCAGGAAAGATGAAAACAATGGGTGCAGGTGGTCCTTCCTGCCCGCAGCAAAGCCTGCAGGTGGGGGGCAGGAAGCCAGTCACCGCTTCCGCCTGTCCCCAGAGCCGCTGGTAGCCGCAGCCTCCTTCCCCCCAGCTGGAGGGGTTCCCAGCCGTCCCCCCAGGACTTGGTCCTCTTGCTCGACCTCCTCCCGCATGGCTTTGGGGGCTGGAGGTGACGGGTCTCGGGTCATTTCTGGAATCTTCCATCAGCGCCGTTTCTCCCTGGCCTTTGAGAGCCAGTCCCAAGTCTCAATGGCTTTGTTGTTTTGCTTTGTTTTGTTCATGGTTTTTTTTTTTCTAGTTTTGCTAGATTTCTTTCCGCGTGGGGCGTTTTTGCGTTTTCTTCTTGTTGTTGTTCATTTTTGATTTTGCTGATTTGAGTCTCACCCACCAGGGTCCTGCATGCTGGGTTCGAGGGGGTGGGGGGAACGCGCTTCGGGAAAAGGGGCGGGGTCTCTGTCCCTGGCTTCCCTGCAGGAAACTAGCTGCCTGTTATCTGCGAGCGACCCCCGTTTCCTTTTTTTTTTTTTTTACTCTTTATTTGTTTTCCCAACTTTCTTTTTGTGCTCCCCTCAGAAATTGTCAGGTTTGAATATCCTCAAAGTGACAGAAACGAGGCTGGCAGACCCTGGCCTGCCTCTGGGAGACCCGCAAGCCAAGACACAGCGGGAAAAAACGGAAAGACTAATGCTTCATAAGCCCCAGAAATGCAGCGACACCCCAGATGTCACTGTCCCCACGGACCGTCCGCCCTCGTGCGCGCCCGTGGCCCGGGCTGGGCGCGCCCTGCAGGCCGGCGGCTGGGTGGGCGCCTCGGAGAGCCCCGCTGGCCAAGCCCGCAGTACTTACCGTTTGGCCCTTTACAGAGCAAGTCCCCCTAGAGCCCCCCAGCAGCTGTCGGCGTTTTGCCCGTTCTGTTCTCGCTCCCGCTGAGGTGTTTGGTCTGGAGACGCACCCCCAGACGCTGCGGCGTCGGCCTGGGGAGGGGTGAGCTCATGCTACGCAGGGCTTGGCTCTCGGACAGAACCTCGTAACCGATGCAGTAAACACCGGCGTCTTCCAGAGCCGGATGCCGGAGCCCCTGCCCGGAGAACCCTGCCCTTGGCGCTGTGCGGAGCCCCGATTCCCACGGTCCGGGAGCCGGCCAGCCCTCAGCAGGGGCCTCCGGCCCGAGGAGCAGCAGGGTCCTCAGGGAGGCCACCCTGTTTGCACAGCCTGTGGCTTGGCTGACTCAGCTTCTGCCGTCCCCTGAGTCACGAGTTTTTCCTCTTACTTCGAGGGGGGCATGGCCCTGCGCCCACATCTTCTCCGTCCGTGGCGGGTCCCTGTGGGGACGGGGTGGAATGGGAGGGTCAGAGCCCATGTTGCCTCCAGAGGGGGGGTCCCAGAGCTCCCCTCGGAATGTCAGAGCTGGAGGGAAGGACAGAGGAGGAGACTGAGGCCCGAGTGGGCCCCAGACCAGCCGTGGGAAAGGGCGAGTCGGGGTCTCCTGACTCCAGGACCAACAGGTGTGCACCCTCCCCCCAGCTTTTCCAGAATCATGAAAAGACCCCCTCTCCTGGAACCTGCTCTGGGCCAGGTGTCAGAGGCCGGGGGTCGGGGTGGGAGTTGGGGGGAGGTGCTGCTGTGAACCGATGGCCCCCCTCTGCAGGGCTGTCCAGCTCCCTTCCCACGGCCCCCTCCCCGGAAGCGGGCCTCCCTCCCCTGAAGGAGGCAGGGGTGCGGGGGGGCGAGGGCGGGGGAGGACCTGGCACTCAGGCAGCCGTGGGACTGGTCTTGAGGCTCAGCTCAGCGTCCCCCTCCACCCCACCCCCACTCCAGGCAACAAGCAGTGTGGACACGGGACGCGCTTCCCAGAGTCCCACTGTCCCCCCGGACTGCCCTGGCTGCAGCTTGGCCTCCGGGTCTGCGGGCCTCGTGTCTGCCTCTGCACCGTGCAGAGAGGCCTGGCTGGGCCATCGTCACTCACGAATGCGTGAGGTGGAGCTGGCGACAGGGACACAGACAGCACCGGCGAGGGCAGCGAATGGGACAACGCGTGCCCCACGTAAGAGGGACAGCTCCGTGTGGAGATGGGGGGGCAACATTTTCAAACCGTCTCATTTAAAAGAAGCCGATTTTCCTGTGAACTCTCTCAATATGAAGTGCCGGCGACGCACTCACAGAGACCTTCACGGGGCTGGGGCTCCGTTCAGGAAACACTGTGCCGTCCTGGCTGCCCAGGGTCATGGCAGTGAAGGGGGTGGGGACGTGGGCGCGCCAAGACCACCACTGGTGGCCCTGTCACTCGCCTGTCACCTCGACCCCTCCTCTTTCTTTGGCTCCTCCCTTGTCTCTCCCCGCTGGCCCCGGCCCTTCCCTGTCCTGCCCATGTCCTAGCCTCCCTCCACGGCAGCTGCGAGAGGCACGTCCCCACACTGGGCACCACCGCACAGCCTCTGCCCGCCACGCAGGAGGTGGGGACCAACCGCCCAGCTCAAGCCCGCCCCTGCGCCAGCCCTCCAGGCCAGAGTGGGAGGTCTGCCCTGAGGCTCTGAACCCGTCAGAGCCAGCGTCTCTGCAAAGTCCCCAGGGTCTGCCCTATTGGCAAGACAAGGTGCCCCTGGGCGACAGGCATTTACAAAACTGGGTCCTCAGCCCTCGAGACAAAGGCAAGAACAAGATGAATCAGTCCAGCCCGTGGGGCGCAGGGCCCAGGTGGGGAGCCGAGCCCTGAACACTTAAACAAGTGAGTAACCCGATGACTTCCGGTCGGGGGAGATTTACATCAAACCGGCTGAGGTGGGGGAGGGCCGTGGTGGTCAGGAAGCCTCGGCGGAGGTGACAGTCTGCGGGCAAGGGAGGTGCGAAGTCGCGGAGGTGGGAGCGACCGCGAGTCTGAGTCAGGGGAAGAAGCCAGCGCTGGGGGCGGGCCAGAGCCGGGCAGCGGTGACCCTCGGAGGCTCATTCGTGTCACAGGAGGCGCGGGGACGTGGGCGTGCGGGGGCCTAACCCGCGGGTCTAGTGGGGGCTGGGTGATGGCGACACGGAGTCCATTAAACTGGTCTCTCTCCTTGTGTGTTTGAAAGTTTCCACCATGAAAAAAAAAGTTTAAAATATAAAATGGATAAAATGCTGCGGATCTTTAATACTCCGATGCTCGGCCTGTCGGCTGCTGAAGGGGGTGACCACGGCACCGCAGCCCCCCGCCCCCTGCCCCTGCCCCGGCCGCTGCGCCCGCGCCCAGGTCCCGCGGCCCCGCGCCCCGCCGGGGGCGCCCAGGCTCCGCCCCCCCCGCGTTCCAGGGCCGTGATTGGCCCAGGCTCCGCCTCGCCCTCGTTCCGCGGCCGCGATTGGCGGAGCCGCCGCGAGGGGCGTGTCCGGCGAGAGTCGGAACGCGGCGTGGGCGGCGCGCGCTCGGCGGCCGGGGCCGGCGGGACGCGGACGCGCGGACGGGCGGACGGGCGGCCGGCGGGCGCGGGGCCGGAGCGGAGCAGGTGAGGCCCCGTCGTGGGTGCCGCCGGGCTCGGGGCGGGCGGGCGGGGGCGCGCAGCCGGGGCGGCCCGCACTCTGCACGCGGAGAAGGGCGCTCCTGCTGGCTGGCGGGGCGGGGGCTGCAGGGTCCCGGGGACAGCCGAGCAGATTGCGCCCCTCGGGGGCGCGACGTGCGCGCGGGGGAGGGTCGGGGCGCGCCCGCGCGCTGCAGGGCTCTCAGCGCGCCCGGGACCGGGGTTCGGGGTCCGGGGTCCGGGGTCCGGGGGAGGTTTGCTGAGTCCCGGCCTCGCTCCTGGGTCCCAGCCCCTGGGGTCTGGAGGCGTGGCCAGGGACAGCGGCCAGACGGGGCGGGAGGGTGGCCGTGCTTGGTACTCGCTGGCCTCCCGTTGGGAGCCGGAGGCGGTTGAGTCCGCGACTGGAGCTGGGAGTTGTCGGAGGAGGCGGGGCTGGGCCCGCGGGGCCGGCGGTTCCTTCCCGCGCGGCTCCCTGGAGTGGCCGCCTCGCCCTCTCCCAACCCCGGAAGGGCTGTGCGGGGAGAGGTGGCATCGCCCCCTTTGCAGGGGGCAAAACGGAGGGCGCCGCTCACGGACACTTGACCCGCACAGCCCACGGGAAGTACAGATTTGGAGTCTGAACGTTGCCAGCGTCGTTCTTGGCACTTCATCCCCACTTGGTGTTGGGGGGTCCTGGGCACGGAAGGTCCACTGGGGGCTGTGCCGGCCACGAGAGGACTCTGACTTCGGCCCGTGTCCCTGCACACTCAGTCCCCAGGGCTGTTGAAACATGGAAGCGAGGCCGCCCAGCCCGCCCCAGGGCAGCTGGCTGGACAGCCCAGCTGAGCTAAGAGACCCGCCCAGGCCCCCACAGGGGGCCCGTGACCTGGGGTGGGCGGGATCCGCCATCTGGGGAGGGGCCGTGCCCTCTGGACTTCAGAGTTTCTGATTGTGGTCCAGAGCAGCTCGTGATTGTTCTAGAGCCGGGCTCCCTGGTCACTGGGCTGGGCCGTGGGCAGTGACGGATGTTGGGGGCGGGACCTTCCCCAGCTGGGGCTTTTGTGGGGATTAAGCAAGGGAGTGAATACCTGTGAGGTGCCTGGCCAACTACAAGCTCTCTGCTCGCTTGGGGGTGAGGGTGGGGGTGGGGGTGCCTTCCAGGAAGCTCAGGGCGGGCAAGGCGGGCACTGGACCGTGGCACCCCCCGGGCGCACTTGGGGAAAGTGCCAAGCCTCACCTTGGCTGCGGGCCTGCCACCCGGGCCCAGGCCAGCCCCCGTGACCTGACCTCTTGCCCCCCTCCTCTGTGGCCTCCTCGGGCGTGTCCCTGAGCTGTTCCCTGGCCTTCGGCCTTCGCGTGGCCGGCTCCGTGACAGCTGGCGCCAGGTCCCTTTCTCCCGCGGTCTCGCTGACACCCCCCCCCCCCACCACCACCACACCATCCTTTTTCCTCGGGGCCACAAGTTACCTTGTTGGTTTCCTTTTTGGTAAACCCCTCCCCCCTCCCGCCTCCCGCCGGGGAGTCTGTCCCCGAACGGCCTTGTCACTCGGGGCCCAGCACCGTGGGCTGTGCCTGGAGCATGATGGGATGCCAGTAGTTATCTGGAAGGTGGGGTGGGCCTGGCTGGGGCAGGAGAGGCCGACAGGCAGGTGGCAAGTCAGCCCTCACCCAAGAAGGGGTAGTCCCGACTCCTCCCCCAGCGACCTTGGCCAGGTACCTCCCTCTCTGATGAGCAGCATCCCCGACGGCCACTCTGATGGACGGGAAGGCCCTGGGGCCCCTGCCAGGCCCTGCTTTCCAGGTTCCCGGGTCGCTGCAACCCCAACGTCTCCCTGGAACCCCACAGGCCGTGTGGGTGGGGGAGGGGCGGGGACGCTTCCCCGAGGGCACAGCTGGCGTCTCGGAAGCAGGCACATCGGCACGGGCATCGCGTGCGGGTGTAGACGAGGCTCGCCAGACTTCCTGTAGAGGGCTGAGCCGTAAATATTTGAGGCTTTGCAAGCCCGTCTCTGCCGCCTGCAGCTGTGTCCCAGTAAATGGTATTCAGAGCAGCCAGCAGTGGGTCAGGCGTGGGTAGGCCACGTGGGACATCTCGACTGTCCTGCCTTGAACCCTGGCCACCCAGCGACACTCCCAGGCCGCAGCACTCGCCCAGAGCACCTTCGGCTCAGCTGGTGGTGGCATGGCGTGTGTTCAGGGGTCCCAGCCACCCTCTGGACCCTTCCAAGGAAGAGCAGGTCCGTTCGCATCCTTACTCCCAGACGCCGACCCCCGGGAGTGTCCACCTCTGTCGCTCCGGGGACCACACCGGTCCCAGGCCGGCCCCAAGAGGAGCGGGGATGGCTTGTGCTAAGGGAGGGAGGTTCGTTTCTCTGGTGAGAACAGTGAAAAAGAGGGTCCCCCGTCTGCTGAGTGGGGATCGGGGGTGGGTGTTGCATTCTGCCCTATTCACCGAGAAAAGCCTCCAGGCCGTGTCAAACCAGGGTGTGAAGTCATGGTCCCCGGGAGGGCGGGCGGAAGTCGAGGAGCTCCTGGAGGATGTTGCCTGGGACCCCCCACTCACAGAGGAGGGAGCATAGAGCCTTCTGGGTACCTCAATCAGCGTGTGGGGTCTGCTCGGAGCCCGGGTACGCCCCACACTTTCTGGGCCACGTTTCGCTGCCGGCAGCTGGACAGGGGCCACCAAGGCCTGGAGGGGTCCATAAGTCTCCGACTGGGGACAGCACGTGGGGGTCTCGGGTGGGAGGGGCAGGGAGAGAGTTGGAGGTCCCGCTCTGCCTGCAGCTTCCCCCACACCTGTACCCACCTGGGTCACTGGGACCCCTAGCAAGTGGGCTCCGGAAGCCCTCTGATCCCGCGGGGCCAGGGCGGCCGCCGGCTCGCGCCTCCCTGGCATGGAGCCCGCCCGCCCTGGCTGCAGAGGAGTCAGGCCTCCGTCAGGGGCTGCACCGTGGCCTTCCCTCCGGTCCTGCCAGGCGCCTGACACACAGGTGTGCCGGGGGACACGGCGGCCATCCCCCCTCGGGTGTCGAGGCTGTGCTGGCGGCAGGGGCCCCGCCAGGTGACCACCGAGGCTGCGGGGTGTGCCCCCTGCCCGTCGGGCTTACCCCGCTGGCCCTTACGTTTAGAAAGAGCAAGAACAGGAAGCTGTGGCCCACTTCCCGGGCGCACCCGGCGCCCCTGTTCCTGGTGGCACGCAGGTCCCCTCCCCCGGGCCACCTTCTCCTCACTTCTTTGGCGTGTGTCCTTCTCACCACCCGAACCGTTTTTAAGTGCACAGCTCAGTAGCGCTAAGCGTGTTCCCATTCCTGTGCAAGTCTCCGGAACTCTTGTTTTTTCTTGCAAAACGAAGTGCGTACCCACTAAAGAACGGGGCGCCCGCCTCGCCCCCCCTGCCAGCACTCCTGTCCCCTGCGTGTGATGGTGGCCGGCCCCGCGGGCGGGAGGTTCCGTCCGGGCCATCCTCATCCACGGGTGGAGCTCCGAAGCCCCTCTTGAACGCCGTGTCACCCGTACGCACGTGTCACCCATACCCGCGCGTCACCCGTACGCACGCAGCACCCCTGCACCGTCCCGTGACAACCCCCGTGGGAGGGGTGCCGCTGCCACAGCAGACGTGGTCCCGCTGGGCGAGGTGGTCCCAGCCGTCTCCCCATCTCCCCTGCTGCCGGGCACCGCGGTCCCCACCGCAGGCCCGGGTCACCGCTTCACTCTGAGGTCAAGGGCCCCCCGGGAGTGGCCCCTGGAATGTTGCCAGATGCTCCACAGCGGGGACCCAGAGAGCCGCCCCAGCGGGACGGCCCAGGGCTGTCGCCGGTAATGAGCTCGGTTCCAACTCGCAGCCGAGATCAGCCTGACGACAAACAGCGGTGCTGACGAAAGGCGCTGTGGGCAGCGCTGCTCGGGAGGCTTGTGGCTGAGCGAGGCCCGTGACCCAGGCTGAGCTGCCCTTGGTGGGGTGCCTCCGGCCCCCAGGCGGGGCCCCGCTCCGCCTCCCCACAGGTGCCTAACCCGCGGGGCTGCAGTGCGACTCAGAAGCAGCGAGCATGGGATCAGCTCGGCCAGGGCTGTGCCCTGTGCCTGGACGCGGGGGCACAGGGGGGTGCTGGCAGGGGGCAGCAGAGGTGAGAGCTGAGGCCCGCCTGGCAGGCCCCCTGGGAACTTTGGAAGGGTCGCCACTTACGAGCATCCCCAACATGCGACCCACGAGCAGCCAGGAGCAAAGGCTGGGCTTGTGCGAGCTGTCAAGTTCCAGAACCTTCTGAGGCGAGCAGGCGGGGAAGCGCTGGCCGGGGGAATGTCTGTGCCCCACGCCCCTCAGTGCGGAGGCCAGACTGGAGGCTTGGCCTGGGGATTGGCAGTGGTGGGGTGGTCTTCGGGGTGTGTGCACAGAGCAGAGGGGCCTCAGCACTCCAGGCCTGGCAGAGGGGGACAGCGTGGGCCTCTCCCTGCTGGGGGAGGCGGGGTAGCAGCATCGTCTGTGGGGTGCAAGCTCTGGGCCCCTGCTTGCTAGCAGGGCCTGGGTCCCCCTCCCATCTGGGGGTCCCACCGCGGGGGTGGGCGGGAGGCATTCGTGCACCACACCCAGCTCACCAGCACTGCCTGCGACCAGCACTGCCTGCGGGGTGAGCGCGGGGCGAGCACGGGGCGAGCACGGGGCTCGCGGGCTGGGCGAGCGGGTCGCAGGTCTGTGAAGGCCTGGCCTGGTGGATGGGGGTCTCAGCGGGGGGTTGGGGTTGCAGACACCCTAGTGCCGGCACCCGCTGTCCCCTGCGTCCCCCTGGGGCAAGCCCAGTGTGCCGGGCTGGCTGGCTCCTGGGAGCCGTGGGGGGCAGTCGGGGCTGTTTCCTTGCCCTCGGGGTGGACAGCACCGAGGTGTGTCCTGCCCTGTCTTCCACGGCTGGCCAGGGGGCTCGGCCCCGCCCCCCACAGTGGCAGCCTGCCCTGCTGCGTGCCCACCCCTGGCCGGCACACACCCGCCCCGCTCTGGGGAGCCCCCGCCCCTCGCAGGGGCCCCTTGTCTGAGGCTGGCTGCTGGGCGGGGGTGTGGGCGCACTGGCTTGGGGTGGGATCGGGGAGGACAGCGGGGCCCCGCCCCGGCCACACCCCCGCTGACGCCTGTGCGCGCCCCTCCCGCAGCGCGCGCGCAGCCGGGACCATGGTGGAGCACCTGGCCAACACCGAGATCAACAGCCAGCGCATCGCCGCCGTGGAGAGCTGCTTCGGCGCGTCGGGGCAGCCGCTGGCGCTGCCGGGCCGCGTGCTGCTGGGCGAGGGCGTGCTGACCAAGGAGTGCCGCAAGAAGGCCAAGCCGCGCGTCTTCTTCCTGTTCAACGACATCCTGGTGTACGGCAGCATCGTGCTCAGCCAGCGCCGGTACCGCCGCCAGCGCGTCATCCCGCTGGAGGAGGTGGCGCTGGAGCCGCTGCCCGAGACGCTGCAGGCCAAGAACCGCTGGATGATCCGGACGGCCAAGAAGTCGTTCGCCGTGTCGGCCGCGTCGGCCAGCGAGCGCCAGGAGTGGATCAGCCACATCGAGGAGTGCGTGCGGCGGCAGCTGCGCGCCACGGGCCGGCCGCCCAGCACGGAGCACGCGGCGCCCTGGGTCCCGGACAGAGCCACGGACATCTGCATGCGCTGCACGCAGACGCGCTTCTCGGCGCTCACGCGGCGCCACCACTGCCGCCAGTGCGGCTTCGTGGTGTGCGCCGAGTGCTCCCGCGCGCGCTGCCTGCTGCCGCGCCTGTCGCCCAAGCCGCTGCGCGTCTGCAGCCTGTGCCACCGCGAGCTGGCGGCGCAGCAGCGCGCGGGCGCGGGCGCGGGCGACGGGCGCGGCGCGGGGCCGCCCGCGGGGGCCGGCAGCGGAGCGTCCAGCGGCGACGACGAGGACGACTCTGAGGAGGACAAGGAGGGCAGTGGGGACGGCGACTGGCCCGGCCGCGTGAAGTTCTACGCCGCGGGCGTCTCCTGGTCGTCCTTCCACAGCTGACCCGGTGCCCGAGCGTGAGGGACGGGCCCCGGGTCACCTGCATCCAAGCAGACTCGGCTGCTCAGGCCCCTAAGACAGCGAGTCCCCAAAGTGCACAGGAACCAGCACCCCATGACCCTGCCCGGTGGGGACCCTGCCCGGTGATGACCCTGCCCGGCGGGGACCCTGCCCGGCGGGGACCCTGCCCGGCGGGGACCCTGCCCGGTGATGACCCTGCCGGTGATGACCCTGCCCAGCGGGAACTTTGCCCAGTGTGCAGTGGGGGCGGCGGGAGTGGCCCTTTTTTTCTGGACAACTTACACGTCCAGTCATTGTCCTTCCCTTCAGCAAACCGAAAACACACTCAGGCCTCTTGGGAACAAGTGCCATTCAGCAGCGCTGTGGTCTGTACCCCCGGCCGCCCCGGGCTCCTCTGGGGACCAGAGGGAAGGTGGGACTGGGCGAGGTCTCCTCCCCGAGGCCGTGAACCACAGGCCACCCTCGGGGGCGTCTGGGAGTCCTGGGGGGCCTCCGGGGAGCAGAGCGGCCCACCCGCCATGCCGATGCCCCCTGCACGTGGGCGCCCCCAGAGCCCGGCAAGGCCCTGCCATGCCCTGCGCACCCGCCGGGCCCGGAGCCTCCAGCCTGCGCGTCCTGGGGGGCCAGGGCGGCCTGCCCAGCCCTCTGGCCCATCTCGCCTCTTTCCGGGCGTCTGGTACCCGTCCTGGTCCTCATCGCCCCCCGTGGGAAAGCGGTGTCTCCTGTTAGGACTCAGTCCCCGGTCCCAGAACCCCCGTGCAGACCGACTCAGTAATGGAGAGAGAG
>PVKZ01005990.1:0-43360 GCA_004027375.1 Macroglossus sobrinus | reverse complement strand
CTCGAGACGCACACACACTCGAGACGCACACACACTCGAGACGCACACACACTCGAGACGCACACACACTCGAGACGCACACACAGACGCGTGTGCCCGGCCCCCAGGGCCCAGTACCCCTGCCGCTACTGCTCTTTCCCACCGATCGAATATTTAGCTGGTTAGATGTGGAAGGAGCAGGAACGTCTTAAATTTCTCTCCCTGCGTGGTTTTCAAAGCGACACTCGAAGCTTACGAAGCAGCTGCTCGGAGCTCTGAGTCGTCACTCTCCCTTCCTGTATCCAAACGCATCTCGAGGTCCCCCCTCTCCTCATTTCTGCTTCAAGAGGATTTACCTGACACGACCCTCTTCAGAATCTGCCCCCTGCCCACCCACCCGCCCCCCCACCCGAGACCGGAACGCCCGGCATGTCTAGTGGAAAGACGAGCCACAGAAACGGGTGGCCATAGACAAGCCACGGACGTGATGGTTAGCGTTCAATGTATCCCTTGGTGGCCATGCTTGGTGCTGGGTGAGAATGAGCCCCTTCGCCAGCCTGAGACCCCGGCAAGGGTCCAGTCGTGGGCAGGGGACGGGGACAGGCAGCATTCATGGCCTGGTGATGACTCCGTTCCCCAGCCACCTCTTCATCAAGGCCCTTCGAAAGGGACCCAATTGCATCTCTATGAGCTGTCCCCGCCAGCACCAGAGTCAACACATCGGAAGACCCCGTGCAAAGAGCAGCCCTGACGGGAGGCATGTACCGCCCCGCAGTCCCGACACCCAGCCTGAGGACGTAGCTGGAACGCATGCCAGGAACTCCCAGCTCATCACATGACCCCCTTCCTCTGTGCCTCAGACACGTCTTCCTGCCCGCCCGGCTACCTGGGTTGTCACTGATCACATCGCTTGGTTCCTCCTGTCACGTGGCGGAGTATCTGTCAAAGCTCATCTGCCTCCGAAAGCCTGGGAGGCCCACGGCACCGGCGAGAGGGGGCTTCAGGCTTCCACAGACACCCCGCACCCCACATCTCTGTACCATATCCACAGACGCCTTGAGATTGACGGGCCCCACTTAAACCTCTCTCTCCCAAACCGGCCTCGAAGGACGAGAGATACTGCTGGCTCCTGCTGGCCGCGCTCCCTCCAGGCGGACCGGCAGACGTGGAGGTAAACGAAAGCCACGTTCCTGCAGTGTGTTCACGAAACAAGCACCTTTTCTAATCACCTACCACGAGGCAAAGGGTTTTAAACAGCAAAGAAAAGTCCAGAAAGAAGGGAAGTGGCCTACGTCACCTGACAAGGTTGACCAAGGCCGCGCTGCTCGGGGACCCCGGCTTCGTGGGACTGCGGAGGGGGAGGGCCAGTCTCTGCAACGGAAGAATGGTTTTTAGAGTGACACGTGACAAAAGCCAGGCTGCCTCGTCTAAGCATTCCGATGTATACAGAAATGCATTTACCTTTGGGTAGGACCCCTGGCGCAAAATAATCCAAATAATCCTGAACCAGCCACAGATTTTTTTTTTTTGTTATTTGAAGTTCTGTTGCGGTGACATGGTTCCAGAACTTTAGCTGTCTAATGAAATAAAAACGGGGCGAACCGACTCCAAATCGATTCCTTCCTCGGCTCGTTCGTCTCATGTAGAGACAAGGTGACCTCGCGGCTCGATCAGCCGATCGAGAAAATAAACACAGAGCAAAGAGGGGGAAACGATGGCACCCGAGGGATCTCCTCGGGGCCATAATTCTCGCCCAGCTACTTGATTTACGGCTCAATACCGCCCAAGAGAGAGATGTCGCAAGAAGCCGAGATCAGATTAGCAAAGGACACACAGTCAATGAATGCTTTGTGAGATGCTTGAAACATCTGAAGCTTGCGATTCAGAACGTCCCCCCCCCCCCCCCCCGGGAGGCAGGCCTGTCAAAATGCAAAGTGTGGGGTTGCTGAGAAGAAAGCTCTAATTCAGTGGTGGAAAAAAAAAAATGTGTTTCACCCCTCTCAGCCAGAATCGATGGAACTAAATAAACATCTTTCTATGGAATGCGTTTTGCCAGGCGACTCGTTAGGGCTGATCTCCCTCCCTGGATGCTAAGAAATCGTTTGTTCAGCCTTTCTCTCTGGCCTCTCTGCCTCTCAGGACGCTCTTGATTCAGGCCCTCCCCCGGGCCCTCGCTGGTGATCCTGTCTTCTGAGAAGCCCCCCTATCACGGCTGTAAATGCTCAGGGTCAGGCATTTAGATGCTACACAGAGACTCTGCAAAATCAGCTCTGGGCTCTGAATATTCTCTCAGCCCCTGTGAGGGTGGATAGGCATTGAGTTTTTTCGGTTTTACTGAGTTTTTCGGTTTTTCTCGAATCTAGTAGGAGTGATGGGGACATTACCCTCACTCTGGTAAAATGCCTCCTCACACACTTTCAGGTGAAAGGCTTCAAAGGAGAAAGCATGGGAAAAAATCACTTTTAATTTAAAAACACGTAAATCTCCACATAACTTTATTTTTAACGTTAGGTAAATAGGTGGATTGTTACTGTTAATCTAATCCTAGAATATTTCTAAATTCTGGAATTTCTCATTCTTCTAAAAATCCCTTGAAAAAAAAAAGAATGATTGCCATTGGCTAAGTCGTCTGCCTGGGGAAGCTGGTGTCTGGGTACCCAGGCCTTCTCCTCAACATTCTGCTTTCAAGGTCTTTCTACTGCCCCGCCTGTCCACTCACCCACGGTCCTCAGCTCGTCTGAAATGTATGCATAGTTTTCTAATCCATTTTTAAACCTCGTCTCATGAGCTTCTTCGTTTGTCCTCACATTTGCAGATTTCCTAGAATTAGAGCATTTTAAAAGCCAAGTGTTAATCAACAACAGATGCTTAGTTCTTTCTCATCCCTCCTCCCAGAGTGTTCTCACGCCTTGAACTTGCCACAGGCCACAGCTTGCTCCCTGGTCCCTGGGGGGAGGGGGGTGGTGAGCATCAGGACGGACGCTCACAGCCACCCGCCCCGCACAGCTGTGTGGACGGCCTGTGTGCACCCTCACTCCCTTTATGGGGAGCGATGGAACTTTATCACGCGTGACCCATGGACTCCACGCACAATCAGGTCTAAACCCTCAGAAACCAGTGACCAAATAAAGCTACAACCCATGGGCCAAACCCCGGCCCGCCACCTGTTGTTATAAATAAAGTTTTATTAGAACATGGCCAGATCTGTCTGCTTCCATATTGTCTATAGGGGCTTTCCTGTCACAGCAGCAGATCTGAGTATTCGTGACAGAGAGCACATGGACCGCAAAACCAAAAATCTTTGCTATCGGGCCCTTTATGAAAAAGAAGCCTGCCAACCTCTGAAATAAAGCAAAAATGGGTGCAGCTTCCTAGGGACAGGAAGTACGGCCGTGGATACCAAAAGGTTTTAAATATTCATGCTTGACCACGAAGCATTTATTATCGGGCAAATGTGCAAAGATTTCCTTGAAAGAATGTTCTTTCGTGAGCTTTTTACAACAGCAACACCTGCAAACAACCCAGGTGTCCAACCATAGGAGACCATTGGAATCATGACAGTACATCTCTGCAGTGGCATTCCGTGTCGCCTGGAGACACTGTGGTGGATGAGCACTCTCGTGCACTGCTGGTGGGCGTGCAAACTGGCACACCTGCTTCGAAAACATGTGTGGCGATCTTGTCTGAAACTGAGCATATGCCTGCCCTGCTAGTGACCCGCTGTCACTGGCAGACATATATACCCAACGGAACACGAGCTTAAGGATGAGCGCGCATGGCCATGTCACCGAAAGACATCAGAATGCTCAATGCAGTGGCGCTCACCATGTCCCCAACTCGAAAACTACCCAAATGACCACTTAAAGGACAATGGAAAAATAAATATCAATGGCATATGTGCCCTAAATGTGATGTGACATGATAATAAACTCTCACATCTACGGTCAACAGCGTGGATCGGGCCCACCCCGGGGAGCTTGGTGAGGCCAAATTGGATGACTGCGCAGGGTTGGCAAGCTACAACCCACGGGCCAAACCTGGCCCGCCACCTGTTGTTATAAATAAAGTTTTATTGGAACACGGCCAGATCTGTCTGCTTCCATATTGTCTATAGGGGCTTTCCTATCACAGCAGCAGATCTGAGGTGATTCCATTTATATAAAGTTTATAGGAATCTGGTCTCCAGGGACTTGGGGATAGATGTCCAAAGATGTGACCTTTGAGGGAGGGGCAGGCGATGACCCGACAGGGGGCCTGAGCGGGGCTTGGGGGTCCTGGGGTATTCTGGTTCTGCACGTGGGCAGTCAAGACCCAGGCACACAGACTCTGTGAGAATTAATCAGGCTACACGCCTGAGATTCGTGTGCTTTTCTGTGCTCATGTTATATTTCAATAAGATGCTTTATTAGGCAAAAGACACGCAAATGTTGCAGGCAAGTGTTTGTTAACGGAAATCATCTTCAGCATGTCAAGTGAGAAGAAGCTATAGAATAATATTTATTATAATCCAAAGGATACAAAATGCATACGTGTATGAATCTATGTGAACCCACATGCTTATAAGTATCTACATACTTAAATAACAGTAATTACTTCTGGGCAATAGAATTATGCATAATTTTTATTTTATTTTATTTTATTTAGATGAGGCAACCCTTAGTTGACCTCACACATTACAAGCACCTTGTGTGCTTACAATCCCTTATTTTTCATTTTATTTTTTGAATTTTTTATGCCAACAGCACCTGGTCTTCCTAGATGGTCTCCCATCCAAGTACTAACCTGGCCTGACCCTGCTTAGCTTCCGAGATCAGCCGGGATCGGGCTTGTTCAGGGTGGCATGGCCATAGACAGAATTATGCATCATTTAAAAACCATTTCTTATACCTATCTCGATTTTTAAATTTTTGATATGCATTGATTCTATAGGAAAAAAATATTTTATTTTTCCAAGAATTCTGCAGGCAGCTGCAGTTAGTTAGCACTGTTGCTAGCAGGAGGGGAAAACAGGTAGGATACAGGGGTCCAAGCGAACCCCCGTCTTCCCTCCCCCACCCCAACCTAACACACTCAAGGTCAAGGGCAAGAGCTGCACGTGGCCCGGGACTCAGGCCCCGAGCAGAATGCCCTGGTTCACACCCTGACCGGCCCACTTCTGATGGGAGACACTGGACACGTTACTTAACTTCTCTATACCCCTCCGTTTCCTCATCTACAAAATGGAACAAAAATTTTAAAAGCCTCATAAAATCACCGTGAGACTCAAGTGAGGTGATACCTCTCCCGAGTGAGGCAGTCTGTGCCTGGCACAGACACCAGACACTCTCAGCCCATGCCAGCATCACCGTCACTGCTGTCACCGTGAACATTATTATGTGTGGGTCCCCACTTCTGTCCAGCATAGCTGTTGATCCCGCTGTACTAGGTTTTAAAAACACCTGACATCGCAGAGAAGAGAAACGAAAGCTGTTTTGCAATCGGTCGTGGAGAACTGAAGGATTTGGGCTGCCATCCTGCGAGGGACACAGCAAGCTAGAGAAACGCCAGAATCACGATCCGGGCCACATTCTGCCTCTCCCGGTGCCCTAAGCCAGGCCCCAAAGGGGGTGCGTTTTCAGACTGAGGCTCTGCCGTGTCCTCAGGGGGAGGGCAGCCCCCGCTCTCAAAACACACGTTCGCCAGGGGCGACCCGGGCCAGAGGGCAAAGGGCAGAATCTGTCACACGATGACTGTGCACAGAACACATTACGTGCAGCCTAAAGGTACTTTAAAATCACAGCGTGTCAAGAATTAAAATTAATAAATCACTGACAACCCGTGTGGTTTGGTTGTAACACCCCCCACGAATCCACTGCCATCTAAAAAGCCCCTCCCCCTAGTGCATTTATAGTTGTGTAAATATGGCAGACATCGCAGCTGGTTCTGGTATTACTGCAAATCCTTGGTGTGGCTGCCCTAAAAGATCACGCAGCTACCTCGGGACTCCTGTGGAAACGGCAGGGAGTTTCCAGTGCCCTCCCCTTGTATGGACAAGCAGTGAACGCCTGGTCAGTTACCGGCGCCTGAAGCCATCCAGCTGGTCTCGCTGCTCTCCATCACCCCAGAAATCCCAGCAGAAGCTCTGCCTGGCTCTTCACTATCTTTAAAATGGTCCCTGAGTCTCTCTCCGAGACTCTAAGCAGGAGAGATACCAGTCGTGGTGCGTGGTGCCCTCTTGTGAAAAAAGCTGCAAACACCAGACCCCAAGCAGCAAATCTCCCTTCTCCTAGGCGGCCAGAGCAGGCCAAACACACACAACGGCGACCCACCCACCGTATTCTACAACGTCGCACCATGAATTTGTGATTGGCACATGTGTGTTTTAGAGTTGTCCATTTTCAGTGCTTAAGTTTTAGCAACATAACCCTAAAATGCCACAGTTCTATAGTTGGTGTGTGTGTGTGTGGTGGTGTTTGGTTGTTTTTCATTTGTTTGTTTGTTTGTTTTCAGAAAATAGGTGATTTCAAACTTACCTGACTTCATTCTGATAACTAGATTCTAGGAGAAAAAAAAAGAACACAAAATCAGGACAGTGACTCTGAAAATAAAATCTCACTGATCTTTACAAACCTCCTGATTTGACGACCTTCCTGAGTATTGGTGGGTATCGCGTCTCCACACACAGAATTATCGAATGACTTCCAAGCTCAAGGAAAACAGAATTCATTATTTGGTTTCATAAATAGAAATAACCCCCCTGGGTACCTGAACTACGGTAGGTCCCTAATTCACTGATGCCTTGTAAATATTAAAGTTGACAGGCTAGAGTGCGAAGGCACCGTCATTCCCCATGAAGGGGAGTTCGGGGTCCCCATCCTGCTGTCATTCATTAGTTACTGTGTGCTGGCATCATGCAAGGTAGCATCTCATTTCATCCTTATGACAGCCCGAGAGGCAGGCGTTACTGTGCTCACATCTAACAGACGAGAGGCCATTAGGGTACCATCACCATATTTTCAACAGATAAGGAATAATACTGTTAAGCACTGTATTTTTTAAGATACATTTTTGATTCCTATGTGCTAATGGTACCAGCTCCTACCACCGTTGTGTTCACCACCCCCGAGGCTGTTATCAAATCGCTCATGCTTTCCTTCGATGGTTTCTGGGACCAGAGAAAATAACAGAAAATGGGGAGTAACTGCCACACACCGGTCCCCAACCATCTTGCCTTGAAAGCCAGCGTTCTCTGCAACTCTGCTCTCCTGTCTCAGGCTTCTAGCCATCAAGCTTCGTGAGAGCTAAAAGCATGTCCTGATTGTTTAGATAATGTGCCCACTTATTTTTAGTTCTGATAACACCTGCCAATTCGCACCCCAAGTTGAAGTTCAGAAGCAGAGTTATTTGAAGGAGAGAGATGGGTTCCCCTCCAGTAAGAGGGGAATATCGCTGGTTTTCCCAGGAGGGCCAGGCTGCAGGGGACAGGCTCTCTGTCCCCCTGCTCTAGAAGCTGGGACCCCAAGGCCACCAGGCTGCACTGAGTAGGGTCCTCGACCATCCTTAGTCGGTCCCCAGCTAACCATTCAGAGCACTGAGAATTCTCCGGGCACCAGCAAAGCAGGGCACCAGGAAATACCCTTGAAAACACTTGATGTTAAATATGTTTAAGCATGGAAATAATTATCAAGGGGTAATCCAGGTCTTCACTGGATTCTTCCCATTTATGTCAAGGTAAAATATAGCGTCCCCTATGAGTTGTGCTCGGTGGGGGCAGGCATTGTGAGTATGTTGTCACAGGCCCTGTTCATGGCCCTTACGTGGACCCGTTACACACCAGGGAAATAAAAAAACAGCTCACGTTTGTATGAGTTTTCCAGCTCCGAGTTAAACAAAGGATAACATTTAGGATGGATCGCAGAGACATGTAAAAATTAGTTCGCCTCATTCTCACAACCGACTTCAAGGATAGTACTTCTTCCCATTTTGTAAATGAGGACGCTAAAAATCAGAGAATCGTGTGTCTGCCCATCTCACGGGGGTCACCAACGTCCCCGACCTTCTTACGAGGCTAACGTGGAGTGGACAAAGGCCTGAGAGGAGCACAGTCCGAACAACCAGAACGTTCTCGATGACACTGCAATAGCTAGTTTTCAAAATAATCATCTGCAAGCCCTGAACAAGCCTTCTGAGTTAAAAGTGAAGTTATCCAGTAGTTTTCCTTTCAAATGCAGTCTATCTTATTTGAGTACTCCATCTGTGGCACACAGGGTAAGTCCCAGGTGCACACAAATTTTCATCATCTCTGGGTCAACAGGAGTTCACTACCTTTTTTTTTTCCATTTCCTAGGGAATTAAATTATATCACAGAATTAATTCCCCAATCAGAAACAAGCTCCAGGAAGGAGCTAAGGCTAGACCGTTGGCCTAGTCAAGGCTAGGTTATGCACTGTACATGGAATATCTCTCTCAGAGCGATATTTCATGGAAAAGAGTTACTTCACACGGTGCCTGGCACACACACACAAAGTGCTCATCAGACGGCAGTCGGCGTTGATAAAATTAAAAACGCCATTAAACTGGCATGGAACCTAGCATCAAAGTTCTGGTTTTAACAAAAATAATCAAACTGCAAAAAATTAAAAAAAAAAAAAGGTAAGTGGAAGTTTTACAAGAGAAAGATAAGGATGGACACACACCTTCCCCACCTGGAAAGCCCCAAGCTGTCCCCGTGCTGAAGGTGCTGTGGTTTCTCAAGTCACAAACTTCTGAACTCTATAAAAAGTGCACCCCAAGCTGAGCCAGATCCCCAAAGGAGGCCACTGCCTTCGCATAGCTCAAACTATCTCAGAAGACCCCATTCAGAAGTAATGTGTATTGAATTTAATTAATTTTATCTGTGCTATTTTTGTTAACAGAAGGCCCTTATTTGTCTTTCCACTACGACTTCGCAGAGGGAGATTTGGAATTTTAAAATAGGAAACAATTTTTGAATGTGCTCAGACGGGTTGCTATTATTCTAGAAAAAGAACATAGCCTCTAAAGGACAGATTGCGACAGGCTTACATCCTTGGAGAGAAGCACAAAAATGAAACAGTCGATGTCCTCGGTGAGAAAGCTCCACCCCGTAACCCACCTCCTAGGACAGGCTGCATCGAGCCCCAAAGGAATGGCTTCTTTCCTTAAGAATGTCCCTCCCCGCTCTGCGAATTTCATACTTCTCCTTTCAAAGACTCCGAAAGCCAATGCATCTTTTGAAAGAGCTGACGAGTCATGAACCTCAACTCTTGTACCAAAAGTTCCAAAGTGTCTAGAGATCTATAACAAACAAACAAACAAAAACACAATTACCTTTTTCTTCTCTCCTGGAGACGCAGCAGCAGCAGAAAATTACAATCAGAACAATTATCAGGATCAAAAGCAACGAGAGAGATACCGCAAGCAGGGCGATGGCCCAGGTAGGCAATGACGTACCTGGCTGACTGCCTAGAAGGTCGAAAGAGAACAAATATTTGAGGGATGCTCACCACTCGCTAAATGAGACTGTGTTGTCCTAGTAACATCACGATAACTATGCTGACTATCCAGCCTGGTAAGGGTTGGTTGTCACAGGCCCCCTGGGTATGCTTGCATGGTCACTCCCCCACAGTACCTTCCAGTGCTGACTGCTATCAGTAAATGCCTGCTGAGTCAGCTGACACTCCTTAGAGCAGGCGGGGTGGGTGGGGGAGGGGGTCGTGTCAGACTGGGCTGACTGCTGTGCTCAGACAAGGAATTCCTCCCCTCAGGCATGGAATGCTCACTCAACCACTACTGCTGGACAAGACTTACATGTGGCTCTTGCTTCTGTGTCCCCACCTGTGAGAGCCCAGCACCCAGAGGAAATCAAATCAGGACACGCTGAGGAAGGGTCACTCCTGAAGGAACTTGGTGCCAAGCCTTGGCTCGGGTCCCGCCCCGTCCCCACCCACGGAAGTCATTTCCCATCTGGTCACTGCTCTCGCCTGGGTCTTCGGGGGTGGGGGAGAGGGGGGCCGCCTTCCTTAGGGGCCACTTTGCCCACGGTTTTGTCCATCATCACAGAGTTGGGAGAGAGAAGGGCTAAGGGGGGCAGGGCAAGCAGGAAACACAAGGGGTGGGGAAGGAAGGAGAGAGGAAAGCTATTCTGATTTGTCATAGCTGTGTCTCAGCCAGAGCTATCCAGCACGTGTCCTGCGGTCACCTAAATCCAAATGTAAAGTTATTAAAATTAGATACAATTAATACAGCCATACTGGCCACTTCGCAAGGGCTCAAGTGCCACAGGCGAGGGACATCTTTATCATAGAGTCCTCGTGGACAGCGCTGATCAGCCGCAGTTCCCCCAACGCCGAGGTTACCGAGAGCCCCCGCCTCTTCCTCCCACCAAACCACGTGAACGTCAGACACTCAAAGTGGATCCGTTTAAACGTGAACTGCCGTAAAGTCGGCCACTCGCCCCTCAGTGCCTGGGTGGCATCTCAGTGTCCGTGCTACTAGATGCTAGTGGATGGATGGATGGATGGATGGATGGATGGATGGATGGATGGATGGGTGGATGGGTGGGTGGATGAATGTATGGGTGGGTGAGTGGGTGGATGGATGGATGAGTGGCTCTCTACATCACCCACAATTTTTCTAAGATGAGCTGGGACAGATAGAGATAGAAAAAGAGTTATCACAATTGAGGGAAGGGGGAGAGAACAGAATTCGACCCCTCCCAAGCCACCCCTCTGTAGCCCCAGAACTGGAGCGCTAAAACAAGCCAGTCCCTTCACATCCGCAGAGTAACACGGCTTAGCCCCTCGCCCCACAGAAAGCAGAATCCTGAGCATCACCTGTCACCTGGAATGCTGGTTGCACATGTAGATTCAGAGCCCACCTCCAGTGGTGCCAAGCCAGGGGGTCTGGAATGGTGCCCAGGTGATTCTGATGCAGGTGGCTGGTGACCCACACTTTAAGAATCCTTGGTGTGCAGCCAAAATGTAAACACTGCCCCAGCAACCTGCCACATTATGGGATGCTCCCATAATCTCCCTCTCACAGATGTGATAATAAAATTATTACCTGCCTTTACGATAGTCACAATCAGGAGTTTAGAATCAGAGCTTCGTGACTGACAAAGAGCTTCAGACTTCGTGTCAATGGAACCAGTGAAATCTCGTGACCACTGCTGACCTGTGCCCCCTCGGCCTCTGGCTCACTCACTCGTAACAATTCTTGCCCCACCAGGGCTGTTCAGAGACGCAAGAGATGCGTGTGAAAGGGCTGAGGACACTATGACATATGACACACAGGTTCCAGGTGGCTGTGGTCATCCTAAACTCAGTCTCATGAACTTGTCACAAACTGAAGTTTGCAAATATTAGCAGCTTTCGTAATCGGGGAGCCAGCTGGGGTTACACACAGAAGGCTGGCTCAGGATTTAAGAGAGAGTCTGGAGATGCACACGGGAAAACGTCAACGCACTTGTTGACTTACTCGGATCCTCCCTATCGGGGTGTTCTCCTCCCTGCCGGAGGAACCTAACGTGCCAAGCGTCCGTCACCCCAGCCTCGACACGATATCCTCTGTCTTGACACGACCTACCACAGAGACAGCCACTTATCCTCCGGGAAGACCTGTTTCAAGAAAGGGAAAGGCCACCTTTCTGTCGCTGGCCAACAATGCAAGGAAGAGAGCGGGTAGCATTGTGACCTCGCTCACTCTCGTGTCTCTTAACTCGACCACCAGGTTCAGCCAGAGGACACCTGCACTCACCTAAAAGCCCCAAACTTTCCCCAAATGGCAGCTGCTATTGGGACCCACGTGGCTTGTTCTTGTGTTCTATTTTCTGTGACCACTCTCCATGACGGGTATCAGATCACCCTGTAGTTTCACATCTAGGGGGGACTGACATATCCCTCTACTCCAGTGGGCCCCAAAGAAAGCAGGGTATGTGTGACCCGGGGAGGCAGAATCCGGTACCAAAGCTATACAGGAAATCCTTCCTTATTTTTATAATAGCTTTTAATTTGTCGTAGATGACATATATGTGTATAACACATATCCATATATATCGCAGATATTTTTGTTTGGTATGAAGCTAATTCTTTAAATGAGCATCTTTACAGAAGCTTCAAAGAAAAATAAATAATCTCCATCAATTAGCCAATCAAAAATTGTGACAGTGTACAGAAAACACAGAAATTTAGAATAATGTCATCCATAATCCAACCCCTTTGTCATGCAGATTAGACTCTTGGGGCAAAGAGGCTCGGAAAACTGAACAAGGGTGCTCACAACGGGAAAACCCCAGGGGCTTCACTTGTGTCTTTCCTCCTGCTACATCACATCTCCAATTTGGGGAAGATACAGCCCTGGTCTTATAGAAAACAGGGAGTCTGACCCCTGGCCTGTGCCTTACTGAAGGGCATGGGCGTCACGACTCAAGGTGAATGGCAGACGTGCTGGACAGGGTGAGGACATCACATCTGAGTGACATGCAAACAGTGACTAAAGACGATTATCTCCAAGGTCAACACCGCTCGCTTTCCTCCCTACGTCCCCCTTCATGGTGCTGTGTGCCCGTGAGCACGGCGATTCTGGATTTCCCGTGTGACTCCAGTCTCAGCCTGGAGGTTGCCCTTCTCCCATCTGTGAAGAAAGGGAAAATAGGACTTCCCAGATGCTCTCCCAGGAAAACTCAGAGCTTTGAAAGGGCACATACAGTTTCTCGACACCAACTGGATTAATACAAAATGTCACCACCAGCACGTGCAAAGCACGCTACTAGAAGGAGCTGGCTAGAAAGGGACACGGGAGACCTCTGAATCGATAACATAAATGACGACAATCGCTCACACTCCTGCCCTGTGTTTTCTGGGGGGTCAGGACCGTCCTCGGTGCATTTTAACCCCCTTGCCCCTCACACCAACAACACCCCTATGTGGCAGGTGTTATTATAACGCCAGTTGTACAGATGAGCTGACCGAGGCACAGAGATGTTAAGTGACTTGCCCAAGGTCACACAGTGGGTAAGTAGGCAAGCTGCCTCTGAATCCAGGCTGTCTGGGGTCCAAGTAAGTAGTACCTCATGGGGCTGCATCAGGAGGTGGGGCCTTTGGGACCTTCCAGTTCGATGGCCCTGGTCCTGACTGGCCGGTAGAGTAATTTGAGGGCTCTTTACAAAATGCCCATCCCAAGGCTCCACACAGATGCATGAGAACCTCTAGGAAGGAGTCTTATATATCAAAGTCCCCTGGAGACTGACAGGTGGCCCTGTTCTTCTCCCACTCGGTTTACAGGCAAGAAAACTGAGCCCAAAGTCAGTGACAACGTGGCCAAGTCACACAGCTAGAGCCAGAGCTACGAACCAGATCCGTCGCTCCTACCACTCTCGTGTGCTCTTGAAATCGCCTCTCATAAAACTAAGATTGGGACCAGGAGTCGCCACATTCTATAAGGGGATCACTCTGTTGTGACATCATAGCCTGTGCCCTCGAGTAAGTCAGAGAAAACCCACCATGTGGGCAGACAGAGGAGTGATGGTGTTGGCCTCCAAGTGGGTGTGAGGGGCCTTCAGCTGCACGTATGTCTGGAATGCTCGAAGCTCATATTACTTCTGGAATTGGGAAAATCGATTTAGAATCTATTATATATATATATCAGCATTAGCCTTTACAATATGCTTGTCTTTAAAGAACCAATAAATCCTTCTACAACTTTTTGGCCTCAATCAATTAGCCTTCTTCCTAAGCTGCCATCGTCATTCTTTCAATGACTTAAAGGGATCGTTCCAGAAACAAACTCAAATTCCTTGCACTTTTCGAAAATGGGTGGCAGGACGGATGTTTATCGGACCCCGAAGAAGCCGGCGCAGGCACAGCCTCATCCATTCCGGGCGCCCATGAGTCCCGAGTGCCTCTTCATGGCCTCTAGTCACCAGCTCTGCCGGCCAAGGCCACAACGGGGTCTTCAGCTGCTAAAACTTACATAAAACACACAACACGCAGCCAGCCACCGGCCACTCTGGGTCTTGATGAATAATTCACAAACAAATTCCCCTTTTCCAAATGAGTCCGATGAAGTCGGACTCCCTGTAATGCACCTACGGTGCTGCCCCTCTGTGTGGCTGTCAAGACTGCAGCTGCCATGGTCAAGGTCACGTGCATTGCCAGGCCGACTCTAAGAAGAATCCAGCTGAAGTAAGCCTGATCGAGGGCAATGGAGCACCCCTGCACAAGAAAAGCTTTGCAGGCAGGCCAATCAAAACCCATCGCTGTGAGCATTGTCGGAGCTCTTTGCTGCATTATTCCCTGGTTAAGATGTTGTGGTTTAAACAGCCACAGTTTCATTCCATTTGGTGCTCATGGAACTTTTTAAAAATCTTCCCTTTCAAAGCCTGAACCATGCTTTATATATTTTAAAAAGTATAAAGCAAGCTGGGCTGGCTCCTTGGAGAAATTGCTGGTTCCAGACTGGAACAGGGAAAATGCTAAGGAGATCCAGGGCGTCTTCCTGGCCCAAGTTGCTCAAAAACTAATAAGGACATAGCAGAAGGACACCAGAGCCAGCTGGAAGGGGTTCCCACCGGCCAAAGCTGGAGCAAGCGAAGCCTCAGAACGAATAATGACAGGAGAAATCATAACATGTTGAATAAAAATGAGTACTTACTAAAACCGTTAAAGAAAAAAAAAAAAACAGAAAAAGACAGTGAAGTCTCTTCCTGACAGAAGAACGCCAACGAATAAATATAGAAAAGTGATGGAACCAGAAATTCACTCTTTCATTACCACCGCAGAAATTACTGATTCAGGCGATGACTTATCAAGGAATGCAAAACTTATTAGGTGAAAGGCCATTGAGAAATGAGATATTCAGAGCAGTCATAGATAGATTAGACATTAGTCATAAAGGTGAAAAGGTACCTTTACAATGAAGAAATTCAGAGACACCACCTTGACCAAACGATCAACCCGATTACCAATGATAAAGAAAATTGGCATCGTTTGGCCACATGATATTACCAAAAATATTTAGCCTAAGTCAGAGTCTATTGGAAAAACTCTGACAAATCCATATTGAAGGATTTCTTGCAAAGAACGGCCTGAACCTTTCAAAAATGTTTATATTAGTAAAGACAAAAAAATGAGGGAACAATCAGAGGTTAAAGGAAACTGAAGAAGACCGGACAGCCAAAGGCAAGGAATGCATGGTCTTGGACTATATTGGTTTGGGGCGAAGTGTGGGCGGGGGGAGTAATAAAGGAGTATTGAGGAAATTTGAATTTGGACTATATAGTATATAATAGTATTGTTTCAATGTTAAATTTTCTGACTGACAGCTACATCGAGGTTATGTAGAATTTCCTTGTTCTTATAATACACTTGCTGAGATATTTAGGAGTAAAGTGTCATAAAGTCTTCAACTAACTCTTACATAGCTCAGTGAAAAAAAGGAAAAAAAGAAAAAAGAAAGAAGGAAGGAAAAAAAGGAAGGAAGGGAAAGAAAAGAAAAGAAAAGAAAAGAAAGAAAGAAAAGAAGAAAAGAAAAGCAAAGCAAAGAAGCAAGCAAGCAAGCAAGCAAGCAAGCAAGCAAGCAAGCAAGCAAGAAAGAAAGAAAGAAAGAAAGAAAGAAAGAAAGAAAGAAAGAAAGAAAAGAAAAGAAAAGAAAGAAAGAAAAGAAGAAAAGCAAAGATAAGAAAGAAAAAGAAAAGAAGAAAAGAAAGAAAAGAAAAAAGAAAAACTGAGAGAAATAGAAGCAAACATGACAAAATGTCAACATTTGTTGTATCTATGTGAAGGTACATTGGTATTTATTGTACTATTCTCGCAACTTTTCTGAAGGTTTTTCATCGTTCGAATTCTAGTTGAATTCTAGCTTCATAGTCTTATACAGTCTTGGTGGAGAACAAGCTAAATTCCTTTAAATTGAATAAGCTAAAACAAATTAACCTTGACTTGAAATTTAAAAAAATAATAAAACATGGATTTCTATGTCCTTGACCCTCCAAAGCCCTGCTATATATATATATATATATATATATATATATATATATATATATATATATATATATATATACACACCCTAACTCGGTGAAAGGTCTGGCAGCCCTGGTCCCCTTCCTGTCATCGACACCAGCTGGAGCTGATGCTGCTGCTCCCTGTGGCCGGGGCGAGAGCTGTCTGGTTCCCTCCACCGTCTACCGGACGTGTGTATTCACTCACGCTTTCATTTCTGCAGTCTGCCTGGTCTCTGGCGCATCCGAGTTGGAGACGCGAGACCACGGCCTACCTCTGGAGGAGCAGGCTTTTGTGGTGCTGCACTGGGGGTGGATTCTTGCAGTGCGAGCACAGAGCCGCTGGTGCTGAGGTCTCTGATTGGCTTTTTACAGATCCACAAACACACCATCTTTGGTAGGTGGAATCATGTCTCCAAAATTCATGTTAAAGCACTAAGTCCTAGTACCGCAAAACGTGACCTGATTTGGAGAGTCGAGTATTCCAGATGCAGTTGCGTTGAGCTGAGGTCATACCTCAGTTGGATAGGGTGGGCCCTGATTCAAAAGGACTGATGGCCTTCTAAGGAAGAGAAATTTGGACCCAGACGAGCACACAGGGGGAAGGCCGTGTGACGGTGAAGGCAGAGATCACAATGCTGCTTCTGCAAGCCAAGCCACACCAAAGATGGCCGGCGAACCCCCGAGAGCTGGGGGAGACCTAGAACAGGTGCCCTCATCATGGACCTCAAGAGGAGTCACCCCTGCTGACACCTTGACCTGGGACAACTGGACACAGTGGAGGGCTGAGTTGACAGGTGGGAAGATTCTGGAGAGAGGTGAGCAGGGTCACCTCCCAGCACTCACTAGTTCTGCAGACATGAGCAAATTCCAAGCCACACCGTGTGTGTCCCTGTCACCTTTACAGCAGGAATAATAACAGCATCCATTTAGAGAGCTGTTGGGCGGGTTAATTTGGTTAATATTTGAAAAGTTTATAACAAAGTCCTTACTTGGTAAGTGCTATGCGCTGTTTATTAGCAGTAGTATTAGTATTAGTATTAGTATTAGTATTAGTATTAGTATTAGTATTCGTATTCGTACTAGTACTAGTACTAGTTTAGTATTAGTATTATTACAACAGCAGCAGCATCTCGCTCGGGCTGTAGCTTTGTTCTGAACTTGGAAAGGTCTTAAGTGAAGGTGTTTTGATAGTGAGGAAAGATTTGTCCCAAGAGAAAATCAATTCCTGGCCTCTCGCCCCTGGGCGCCATCCAGCAGGGTGACCTGAATAAAAAGCATGGCACTTGTCTAGGCTTCTTCCCCCCCCCCCTTTTGTAAAATGAAGGAGTTAAAGTCAACCTCCAGCCCCCAACCCCCATGCTTCCTGCTGGCCCAGGCTGACTCCAAGGTCAAGGTGTGCGGTTAGTTAGAGGTTTGGGTGTGCCCGAGCCTGTACGATAGATGTTCTTTGCAATCTGAACTTTAAACGTAAGTCATTAGGTCACGTTTAAAAAAAATATAGGGAAATTTGCTATTTTTAAGTACACTGTGGATTTGCTGGGCAATAAATGAAACATAATGATTCCACTAAGAGTGGAAGAAATTTTAGAGGACCTGAGACCCCTCACACATTAGAAGAGCTTTCCTGCTTCATATTGGCCCAGGGGTGGGGTCAAACCAGAACGAAAGGGAAAAGCTAGAGAAAAATGTTGAATTCAAGCATTTCTCTTGAAACTTGATGCTAATAACTGTCAAGATTCTTCCTGATTTTCGTATGTACGTTAGGAACAGAGAGAAAGACTTGAAGATGAGATTTTAAAAGCAAGTGAAATCGCAGGGCCGTGAAGCCGAGACATAATAAGTATTTTGTCTCCATGACCATTCCTGCTTAAAATCAAATCCCCAGACGATTTTATCCGGGCACTGAGATGAGGCGGCCCAGCGCACAGAACACATAAGCTCGCGACGAGAATTTGCTCGACGTGGAGCACAACGTCTTCACTTACCCGAGGCGGGTGGCGCCACGGTGAGGTTCACAGTTAAAGACTTCTGCTCGAGCAGCCCCTTCATGCTGGCCACACAAGTCAACGTCCCGTTGCCCTGCGGCGTCAGAGACAGGATGCTCACAGCGCTCTGGGGGTCACCGGGCTCCGGGAGGGAGAAATAGCTCGAATGAGTCACAGGAGCACCGATCTGCCAGGAGAGGTCCGGGGGCGGGGTCCAGCCCGCCGCTCGGCAAGTCACGTTACAGGGTTGATCCTCGGCGACCTCAAGGCTACTGCTGGGGATGGACAAGCTCCCCACGACTGAAGAAGAAAAGAGAAACATTCCAAAGGGGGGCCGCACTGCAGAGAGCCACCTCCCCGAATCCCGACTGGCTGTGTCTGTCGCGGGAAACCTTGAGGCAGGTCGTATCCGTGTCTTTGTTTGTGCTTGCCAGGTGCACAGAAGGTGAGATGGATTGCTCACCAGAAAAAAAAATATATGCTTCCAGAGAAATAAATACAAATCAGGATCCAGGGGAATGTCAATTATATGGGAAATACGGGGAAGATATGCCTGCCATGCGGGCTGCACGGTCACTAAGGGAGGTTGTAAACTCATCCTGGGGTATCCTGGCAGCCAAAGCAAAAAGGGAAATAACCTTTACATGGTTTTCATTGTAAGGTGGACGCGTCTAGGTCTCACGGCAGGTCCTGTTGGTCAGTCCGATTCTCTTTTTTAGAGGGCATATGGGGTCACATTTTTAAACATCCCTTGCTATGATATGCCTTAAATTGTTTTTCTAGTTACAAGTTATATCAGAATCTAATTTAATTAAAGCAATAACGACCCTCGATCATGTATCCGACTATAGTACTCCGATAAATGATTCAAAAGGTTTTTATTAAGGACCCCCTTGCATATGCCAGTGTTGACACGGGAAGTAAGCGATCTGAAGATAACCCTGGCATGTGCCAGGGTTCCCAAAATAACCTGAGGTCTGGCCCCGCTAACGACACAGCCTTCGTGAAACACAGATGCGTTGAAACATTCCAGTTAACGTATTCGGGACTTCCAGCTGTATCATATAATGGAAAGAATACTGGACTGAAGTCAAAACATCTGTTCTCAATCCTAGCTTCCCCACAAAACTGCCATCACCTTGGGCAAGTCACTAAAAGTTCCAGGCTCTGTTCTACCTGTCCAATGAGATGATTTAATGAGATTTGTGGGTTTCAATCTTGATTGTTTCTGTACTTTATACTCTCTTTAAAAAAATCACTGAAGACTCCAAAGACCTTTTGGTTATGTGGCTTATACCTATTGATAACGTACCATGTTTGCAATTAGAATTAAATATTTGTTTATTTTTAAATCTTCACAAATAACACTAAGTCCTTATATGTTAACATAGATTAATAAATTTTTTTTAAAAAAAAACTTTATTTTAAATTAAAATAAATTAGTAAGAGTGATATTGTTTTATATTTATGTAAATCTCTTTAACATCTGGGTGGATCCTCCTATCGCCTGTATTCAATCTGTCGTGATATTATGGCTTGGTTTGAAGTTTATAAACAGATATATAATTGAAATGATGGGGGCATTTTACAGGCTTTTCAAATAATCATGGATATTCTTTGACACTATCCCAAACCTTGACAAGTAGTGGTCTCTTAGAGGTTGGTAGAATCTGAAACTACATTAAAAAAAAAAAAAAAACTTGTCTGTTACCTTAAAGCTCATTGCTCTTTCTGGCCCTATTAGGGTAACAGCTCTGTTACCCTAATATGTCAGTCGTCTGGGAGACACTGGTCCACTGAGAAATGCAGACTCCCCCAGTGCACAGTGGGAAACTCCCTGTGCATCCATGAGAATGGACACAGACCATTTATGGGACGCCCAAGAGTTTCCAGATGGGTCTGAACTGGATCGGCTCTGAAAGCTCTCACTCTGGAATGTTTCATTTCTGATTTCTTTTCCTGAATACTCTCTGGGAATAAGTAAAGCACCTTAATTAATTCAAGGACACAACAACGAGGCTGCAGCAAAGAGAGGGGTGCGATTTTGTCTTTGTTCTTTTGGCTCGTTCATTATTCCATTTGCTGGAGAGGTTTAAGGCGACAGAAACCCCAAGGCATGGTACTGCCTCCGTTAATACCGGGGAAAGTGGCTCTCGACACACAAGAGGTCCAGAGTTCGGTGTGTGAGTAACTGGCGGGTCGGATAAGAAATGGACAAAGGTGACAATCTGAAGCATTCCTTCTTTCTGTACATATTTACGATCCCACTTTCCCCCACTGCCTTTCTCAAAGATTATCCAGCAGCGTGACCAACGCTTCACACACGTGACTGTGGATGACTCAGTAGAGAGTCATGTTGGCTCTCCTTATTTTTTTCTAGCTGATAATATAACCTCTGGGTAATTCACTCTCAGACTAGATTGGATGTTTCCTCTTTTTGCAAGATTCTTTCCCCCCTAAAAGAGACCCTGTTGCTCATAGAACATTTGTTCCTACGAGAACAAAGCCGCCATTCAGACCCATGCGGCCAGGGTCAAGCTTTTGAGTTCTGCCCTGGTCTACTGGTGTCCTCCCTCGGGACCTTGGATGAGACTCTAATGTTCCTAGACACGTGTCTGTCTATCTGTTTTACAACCAAAAGCTACAGTCATTAATAACATATAAAGATTCATGTCTGAAGACTTTATAGATGTGTAGCTTTGGGAGAAGATAAAAATCCACATAGCCTCGTGAACTTGATACACCATGGGCATAGCGATAACGAGTCACGCCTGTGATCTCTTTCCTTGGCCCAGGGGTGCCCTCCTCCTCTCTCACTCCCCCATCCCACCTGTTGACCACAGATCTTTGAGGCACACCTCTAATGGCACCTCCTCCTTGGAGATATGGCTGATCCTCTCATCTCCCTTCCCAATCTGAGTCTGAGCTTGTCTCTCTCTCTCACTGCTCTTCCCAGCATCTACTCTGCACCCCTGTTATTCATGCCCTTGTCTTATTGACTCTCCATGTAAGGTTCTAGAGGGCAGGACTGTGCCTTACTCTGTCCATCTCCGTGTCCCCTTTAATTGCCAAACACAATGGCATGCTCCTATTGGGGGCGTCATCTGTTATAGCGAATGAGTATCCAGAGATTGCAAGGAGCCAGGTGCTATGCCAGAGACTTCACAGGGACCCCCTCATCTGATCTCACAATAGCCATATGGTGAGGACACTCGAGCACAAGGTCAGGAAGTAGCATGTCCACGGTCCCACCATGGACATGTCACTAAAGCTGGCCCTTGAAGCCCCATCAGGCTCCCAAATCTGCAGCAGCCACTAGCCCACTAAGGTTTTGGAGTCTTCAATCCATTGCAGTCATTACATTATCTGATCCTCAGAGCAAACCTGAGAGGTGAGCAGAGGCGTCTCGTCCCCTCTTTAAGGAAGATATGGAGTCAATTTTGGAGTCACCAAGGTGGGTGACCGATCAGAGCAAAACCAGAATGCACATCTTTGGTGCCTGTTCCTGTGTTCTTTCCCTCATATCACCAATTATTATAGTCATGCAAACAAGGCCGGGAATCCAGGGAGCCTCATAAAATCACGTCTTTAGAAAATATCCTTGTGCCCCTAATTAAACCACAAACAATGAAAGATGCGTTCACAGGAAGGACACCACACGTTCGCCAAGTGGGAAAACGCAAGCAGAAACAGGCAGACATGTATGTGCACCAGATATTATCGAAATGGATTCGATGGTGACGTGAATGCAGATCGAATCTTTGGAAATTTCTCCCAGACGAGCAGATAAACAGACCTAAGAAGAATTTAAGGGACGCATGGGGTCTGTCGTATGCAACGCTGCCGTGGAAAGCAGGAGCTGTGTTAGCGCTAATGCATCTATAAAGAGTACAGAACTGCATTTGCTAGGAATGCACACGTGCTCGAACTTTGACAGGGATGCTCTGAATCCTTCTAAAGCATCCTGTTCATTTTTTTCGCTATGTGGCACGATCCTCAGCATTTCAAAACCAACTTTGAAAATGGAAAACAGGTTCTCCGTTGTTATCAATTGTGTTCCTTCTTTTATTTTTCCCTAAACGATGTTTCATGAACACACACCTTTGGCCGTGAGAACTGCTGGGGGCAGGAAAGGGTGATAGATGGAGGAAATGTGGCTGAACAGGGGGGAAAAGGTAAAGCACGATTTAAAACAGATAAACGATGCAAAACAAAGAAATAGAGTCAAGTATATGAAAAAACCTGGAGAAAGGAGGATGACGGCCAACTCTCTCTAAATCAGAGACACGCGATGGTGACTGGCCCAGAAGACGTCCAGGATGTATTTCCAGAAAAGCTATTTGGTACCCAAATGGATTAGATGGGGAAGCGATGAAACCTGTCTCTCAGAATCTCAACTGCAGCCAGGGAAAGAAAAGATGGAAGGAGAGAGGGAGAGAAGTAGAAAAAAAAAAGGGGGGGAAGTAGAAAGAGTCCGTGAGGAAGGGAGGAGAGAAATAAAATACAACAATAAACATTCATCAGCTCAGAATAGTCCTGAGCATAACACCCACTGTGGGCAGACGCTGTGTGTCATCGTGCAGGACGTGGACTTGAGAATGTCCCTTCTGTCCCGGTGACGCTGACACCAAAGGCTGCTCGGCAGAGCGACGTGCGTACCCACCTTGGACTGAAAGGAAAGCAGACCCGTCGTGACCACTGTTCTGAAGGCTGCACTTGATGTGGCCCGCGTCCCCGAGCCGCACGGCGTGGATGACCATCTCGGAGACGAAGTGCCCGTCCTCTTCGTAACTCTCCGAGGTGAAGCGGTCGTTGGTGATGATGGGCTCCTTGGGCGTGACGCTCAGGACCACGGTGCCGTTCAGAGCCCACATGATGAGCTTCCAGCCCTGCGAGACGGTGCAGTTGAAGCGGGCCTCCCAGCCCACGAGGACCGTGGCGTTCCTGGGTCCTTCGAGGATCTGGTAGCTGGAGGCAGACGCTGGGAGACAACCAGGGTAGCTGCATGAGTCAGAGATGGCGTTTAACCCTTCGGCACACGCGTCGCGACCCATGGGTGGCTGCCGAACGGCTCAGACGCCAACGCCAGAGCTCCCCGGGGGCTCAGAGCTTCCAGGGGACAGGAAGCCACGTGTAGCCCTCCTGTCCACACTGTTCCCCTCACACCGCCGTCGACGGCGGGCCCAGCAGGACTGGGAGAGGAGCGAGCCGTGCTCCTCCTCCACGTCCGGGTGTTACCTTGGGTGTCTGACCCCCAGCTTGGCCAGAGAGCCCCACTAGCCCCTCTCTGCTACGTCAGGCAAGGTTTCAGCCTCCACATGACATGAGTATTTTTCCATCACAGTGACATGGGGAGGACCTTTGCTTTCAGCCTTGAGACGATCTCCACGTGTGGAGGGAAAAGGGGGGTAACTCGTCTTCTCAAAGAAGATGAGGACCCTAGGATGCTATGTGCTATGATCATGGCCCGTGCATGCTCCCTGTCCTCTGGAGCCCCCAAACGCAGTGCTTAGGGCAGTGTCCGAGTCCGGAGGATGAGCGAGGTTGAGAGAGAAGAAAGACGGGGGAACGAAGATGATGAAAGTTCGCTCCTGCGTGTGCTGTCGCTGAGGCCACTCTCCTCCTCCTAAGGACACAGACATACGCAGATGGGAGAGGCAGAGATAGAAAAATGGGTAGAAGGATGGAAGGCCGTGGGGTCCCTTAATTAGAACGTTCCAGGGCACACTGAGCAGCCTCGCAGAAAATCTGAGCCCACGGAGTGTTGGGTGGACACCTCCAGCAGGTGAGCAAATGGTCCTAGAGTGTAAGGCCACAGACCGCAAGCGAGTGTCCAGGTTCACAGGGCAGGTCACCTTCACGCCTCCGTGCCCCATCCCCTCGGCTGCAAAAGCCAGGTCAGCAGCAGCACCACGGCGACCTGCTTCAAGGACCGAACGGAACGATCCACATACAGCTCTTAACGTGACATGAGGCTCAGGCGCTCGGCAAACGGTCACCATCACGTGACCTGCAGGAAAGGACCGTGCTGTGTCGCGCACCCAGCCGAGCCGAGGAAATCACAGATTACAGTGAACTTGTCTCCTGCACACCTTGCTCTCACCAGGTACACACGGACACTGGCTTACACGGGGACGGCAGTTCTGATGGGCCTCCCAGCTCTCAAGAACCGGGTCGTGAGCCCTTGAGATGTGGGAGTGCTCTGCCCCAGAAGAACTCGAAACATCTCTTGGCCGTTTGGGACCGATTTTCGAATCCCCCCGGAAGAGTGAACGGGTGGCCAGGGTGCCCCCGGACACCCCCATGTCTGAGATATTAATTCGAAGTAGAACTCACATAGCAACGGATAGATGACCTTCAAGATCGCTCTCTCCATCTTTCACCACCTGTGTTTTAATGTGGAAGAAACAGAGACCAGCAATAATAGCCCAGGACTTGGGGTCACAGTGGTGACACTGGGACCCAACCTCAGACCTTCTCACTCTGAATTTTCCCTCCTTCCCACGCCTTCCTCCCCTCTGATTCTTCTGCTCAGGATTTATAGCGAAAAGATGCCCTGGCAGACCACACCCCTGCCTCATCGGTGAGACTGTGAGGGGTGCCTGTTTGCTGTCTGGAGTCAGGTGACCCTGTGGGTTAAGACCAGGCAGCCTGCCAAATGCAGGGAGCCTGAGTACCCACAATGCACTCTGGGAATGTGCTGCAGGCACAAGTTAATGGGAGAGAAGGAACCCAGCCCAGAGAGGGCCCCGGGGGTGGGGGGCAGCCAAACTGGGCAGGGAGGCAGCCAAGGTCAAGGTGGGGACCTTGGACTCCGAGAGGAGGTCAGCATGAACGAAAGCCCATCCTGTGTTTGGGTAAACTCGATCTCTATTCTTTGCTTTGCCTCTGACCATGACAGAAAATAGGGAGAAAGTGTGACTCAAATAACGACTTAGATGGAGTCTTCTCCCTGACCCCTGGGCGGGTCGCTCTGATCCCAGGATCCCTCTGATCTCGGATTCTATAAAAGGAACAAAGCCTGAGGCAGGGGAATCAGATGTGGCTGCCCCAGGAAAGCCATGGCTGCTGTGCCAACCGGGCTCTTTCCACAAACCCCGAATTCGCCTTAAGAAGAAGGACAAAAGGAACAAAACAGGCAAATCTACACCCCGAGAGAAGCAAGGCAGACGTGCTCTCAGACCCCTTACTGTGGAGACGACGCTCTTCCCCACTCCCGCCCGCCTCACTGGGGGGAGTGAACTGGACCGAACCCGTGGGCTGGGTGCAGAGGTTCAGGGGCGCAGGGGTGAGTGAGACTCGGGCTTGCCAGCAAGCAGCTCAGTCTAAGCAGCTCCAACAGAATAAGGGAGCCCGTCTGAGACCACAGTTCCTTCCTTGCCTGGAGGGCGGTAGATTGTCACTCTCCACGACATGGTTCGCTCCAAGCCAGACATTAAGTACCCAGCTCACTGCGCGTGTGTCCAAGAAGACACTCAGGCTACGTACTAGGCAGCTAGGGAAGCGAGGGAGAGCGAGGGGCGTCCTGAACCAAATAGGAACTCTCGAGTTTGAACTTGGTCTTTCAACGAAACAGAAGGCACCAGACAGACCCTCACCACTAAACTGCCCTGACAGCGCTGCCCGCAATCGAACTCCCGTCCAGCTCCTCCTTGCGACTCAGAAGCTGCATTTCCGGTTGTGTGAGCTCCTGGAACCCCATTCTTTCCTCTCCTGTGTCCCATCAGCTGGTGGCGTGTGTGTGTGCGTGCATGTGTGCGTGCGTGCGTGTGTGTGTGTGTGAGAGAGAGAGACGCTGCCCCACCCAGAACAAATATGAGAAAACCGTATGCAACACTTTTAATCAAAGAGCTTCCTGCCTCGACACAAAACCTCCCTTTCCCTTTTGTTCTCCCCTTCACTTTGAGGAGCGAAGAGTGAATCGGGGCGAAGCCCCCGTGGGCATCAGCGACAGGGGTCGCCCAATGCCAGGTCCACCCTCAGAGGGGTTCATCCACCTGTGAGACACTCTCCAATGCCCAGACCCACACTGCAGCCCTAACCCTCTCGCTTCCCCAACTGCCCCAGGGGACCTACTGCACCAGCATCCCCACGCAGATGCCAGGCCACTGCCCCAGGCTGCATCCCACCGTCTGCAAAGCTAAACCCATCCATTCACACAGCAGCCCGTCTGCAGCTTCTGTGGCTCCCACCTGTCCTCCATAGGCTGACCCTGAATGTAAGTCCCAGCCTCCAGCACCAGCTTTTTCTCAGCTCCCCGGGATAGCAGCTGGTTCCCTCCTTGGCATGGGGGTGGGGGTATGGACCCCGCACTCTTCCGCTCTCCTCTTCTCAGGCTCCCTTTGCTGCACCCGTAGACCCTTCACCTTCTCTCATCTCTTACGTAACGTTGAAAATGAATCGAAAAGCAGACGATTAAAAGCCGGAAGGGAGAGAAGGAAATAAGGTGGAGGGCGGGAGGAGAGAGAGCAGGATCAGGAATGTCAGAGGGAACCTGAGAAGTGAGGAAGGAGTTCCCAAGGAGGGTCTGAGCTGCCTGCTGAGATATGGCAGGAGGTGCCAGCGTCACCACTGTGCCACCGCCACCCAACACTGCTCTCCTCACGTGGCAGCCAGGGAGGACCTTCTCAGCACACCAGTGTGAGACCAGTGCCAGTCACGATGGTGGAGAGATAAATGCTGTGCCCCCCTCCTCTCAGACCACATCAGAATTACAACGAAACCGCAGAACAACCATCACTGAGCATCACCTGAAGTCTAGCGGAACGGAAGTGAGAACTAAGCACACACAGAAGAAGCCACCTTGAGACCGGTAGGAGGGGCAGAGACATGGAATGAGCTGGCCCCACATCCACGTGGGGTGGTTGAAAATCGGGAGGGGTGTCTCAGCTGTGGAGGTCCCCCCAAGGAGCGAGATATTCCAAGCCCCACACCAGGCTCTCCAACCCAGAGGGATTCCCATCGCCAGTGCCAGGAAGAGAAGTCCCCACAACCTCTGGCTGCAAAAGCAAGTGGAGATTGTGGCTGAGTGAGGGGTAGGGCGGCTGGAGACCCATCCTCTTAAAGAGCCCATGCAGACTTATCCCCGGTGGACTCGCTCTCTCTGAGCTCCAGCGCTGGGGAAACAGCTCGAAAGGTGCCAGGGACATACAGAGAAAAAAAAAAATACTACTTTGAAGGGACATGAGAATCCATATGTTCATTGCAGCATGATTTACAGTAGCCAAGATATGGAGGCAACTTGGGTGTCCATCTATGGAGGAATGGATAAAGAAGAGGTGGTCCATATATACAATGGAATATGACTCAGCCATAAAAAAGAATGAAACCTTGCCATCTGCAACAACATGGATGGACCTAGAGGGTACTGAGCTGAACGGAGTAAGTCAGACTGAGAAAGACAGATGTCACATGATTTCACTTACATGAGGCATCCAGAGAACAGTAGCAACAGGCTCATAGATACGGAGAATGCACTAATGGTTGTTGAATTGCGGGTGGGCCCACCTAAACATCCTCCAGTGGCTTTTCCATACAAATGGCCTGTCTTGGCTCAGGCTACAGACTTTCCTAAAATCTCTCAAAGGTTCACAAACCCCAAACAAGCAGCAGCTGGCCTCGGTGTGTCCTGTGTACCCCTTGCCGCACAGCCCCTAGCCTGGTGCTAGCAGCAGCTGGCCTCGGTTACAGCTTAGCCCCCGCCCCCACCCAGGCACCTCCAAACCTATGTGGGTGGAAGACATTTGCAATCCCAGGATGCCCCAGGACATACAACCCAGATCACGCTACCCGGCAAAGCTATCATTTAGAACAGAAGGACAGAGAAAGATCTTCCCAGATAAGAAGCAGCTCAAGGAGTTCATCATCACCAAACCAGTCTTACAAGAAACATTAGGGGGACCTCTTTAAGAAGAACTCAAAAATATAAATAATAGAATGGCAATTACTACATATCCAGCAACAAGCAGTTAAATGCGACTGGATTAAATGTTCCAGTCCAAAGACATAGGGTGGCTGAATGAATTAGGAAAACAAAATCCTTACTCATGCTACTCACACAAGACTTCAGATCGAAAGACGAACACAGACTGAAAGTGAAGACATGGAAAAATAAATTTCAGGAAAGCAGAAATGAAATGAAATGAAAAAAAAATCTGGGGTTACAATACTTTCACCAGACAAGAGACTTTAAAACAAAGGCTATAACAAGAGACAAAGAAGGACCCAGTAATCTTACTTCTGGGTATTTATTCAAAAATAAACAAACAAACAAAACACAAAAAAATGCTAAAAAAAAAAACACTACTTTGAATGGACATGAAAATTTATATATTCATTGCAGCATTATTTACAGTAGCCAAGATATGGAGGCAACTTGGGTTTCCATCTATGGAGGAAAGGATAAAGATGTGGTATATATATACAATGGAATATTACTCAGCCATAAAAAAGAATGAAACCTTGCCATCTGCAACAACATGGATGGACCTAGAGGGTACTGTGCTGAACGGAGTAAGTCAGACAGAGAAAGACAGACGTCACATGATTTCACTTACATGAGGCATCCAGAGAACAGGATAAACCAACAGCAGCAACAGGCTCATAGACGCGGAGAATGCACTGATGGTTGTCGAATTGCGGGGCGGGGATTAAGAGGTACAGATTGGTAGATACAGATAGTCTGGGATGCAGAGTACAGATGGGGAGCATAGTAGTGCTTTAATAACTACGTGTGGCGTCAGGTGGGTACCAGATTGATCGGGGTGATCACCAGTTATTGGAATGTCTACTCACTGTGCTATACACCGGAAACTAATATAATTGAAAAAAAATAAATATATAAAAATTTTTTTAAAAAAAAACACCAGGGTTATCAGGAACCATCTGCTACTTCTCACTTGCACACCAGACTTTGTTTAAATATTTCCATCATTTAGGATAAAGACTAGATCATCCCTAACATTATCACATCTGAAGACCCTGACTTAGTCTCACATCAACTTCATTTTGCTCCAAACTCCACCCTCAGGCCACCAGAGTGTCTTCAATTGATCTTTCTGGTCCCAGGGTCTTTGCACGGGCAGTGACCAGCCTGGCGTGCCTTATTCCTCGCTCACTCCTCAGCTCCCGGCCAAGTGTCCCCTTCTCAGAGGGCCCCTCAGAGCACCCGATGTAGGCTACATCACCCTATAATAGGCTGTCAAATCACTGAAGCAATTGTTGCAGAGGTAATTTTATATCGATTTTGCTGTGAATTAATACTCATTTCCCTTACGAGGCTCTGAACTCTTTGTCGCAAAGATTCTTCCTGCTTTGGCTCATAATCGCATTCCAGTGCCTCACATAAACGGTG
The DNA here is from genome assembly GCA_004027375.1 of Macroglossus sobrinus. Lineage (NCBI taxonomy): Eukaryota > Metazoa > Chordata > Mammalia > Chiroptera > Pteropodidae > Macroglossus > Macroglossus sobrinus. The sequence goes on along the minus strand of PVKZ01005990.1, from coordinate 14,046 downwards.
TGCGAGAGACCCTCGGTGGGTGTTCACCAAGTGAATAGTTAAGGGGGACAAGTTCCATCCACTCCGCTACTCGGGGGGCTAAGCGTGGAGGAGAGGACGGGCAGGAGCCCGTCGGGTGCACGCAGAGGTCGCCCTCAGCTATTCACAGCCAAGTCTACAAGGCTGTCTCTTCCCCCACCTTCCCTGGATGAGGCATCGGAGGGGCCCAGTGTTTTCGATGCACCCCGTTCCCCAGGGGACTCTAGAATTCACCCCCCAAGACTCTCCCCTCCTGGAATAGCAACCATCTTCGGCCTCGACCGAGGCCACCTGTGCCTGCAACGCACAACTCCAGGGGAAAAACAAGGGGGCATGGCAGGAAGTGCCTAAGGAACTAAAGAACCTTCTGACCCCGTGTGCCCGGCGGCCTCCCCTGAGCTTCCTGCCACCCACGTCACGGGGATGCCCTGGACCACTCCAGCGAGCCCACGTGCTCCTACCTGCTAGCCCAGCCAGGACGACCAGTGCAGCCAGGACGCCTCTGCAGCTGCCCTCCATCTCCTCATCGTCCTCCCCACCTGGGAAACGAAGCAGAAAAGCTCCAGTCAGTTCCTGACAGGCATTCACCATTCAGCGGGGGGAGCCCGGACCAGCCCCGGTGAGTTCGAGGATGGACGAGTCGGCACTTCCCAGCATGCTCGGCGGCAGCGGCCTCACCTGGGAAGTCATTCAAAAAGCAGCCCACCCCAGGCCCACCAGGTCGGGGGCCCCGAAGGCAAGCCGGACAACCTGTCCAAACGATGAAACCACACATCGCATCCCGGTACCCGCCCCAGCGTGAGAACCACTGCAGCTTAGCATCTTTCTCCCGAGCTCGTGTATGAATGAGGGGATGCAGCTGGACCGCAGGACAGCTGGACTCCTGGCCCAGAGCCTGGGCCTCCGCAGTGGTCTCAGCCACGGCGCTTTTACCGCCGAGAAAAGCAAGTGCGGCCCACCGTGTTTGCGTGCTAAAGGGATTGCAGACGACGAGGTGGAGAAACAGACCCTGAGCTGATTAGACGGCGGCTGAGGTGACGAGAAAAACAGCACAGGAGAATGTGTGAGAGGGGGCGTCGCTGGGGGCGGGTAGTCTGGTCACCTCCTCGGATCGGGAGCTCGGAGAACGGCTCCCGAGAAGGGGTTCTCTGGACAGTGAAGGCGGGAGGTGACACCATGCGGACACCTGCGGGACAACCTTCCAGGAGGGGGAGCAGGAGGTGCAAAGGCCCTGGGGTAGGACCGTGCCCGGCACATCTGAAGAATGGCAGGGCTCTGGGCTGGGACGGAGTGAGGGATGACTGGGAAGGGGGAGGTCAGAGGTCGGGGAGGTCAGTGAGAGACCTCACGTCCCATGCACCTCGCGGCCTTTCCACCAACCCCTCGGCTCTTCGCGAGCCCTCTTGGCTGCTCCCCACCTCTGCATCGTTCTTCCTTGCCTTCTCAGGGCGGCCACCAGCGGGCGTGACCCCACGGGAGGTTTAGGGCTATGTCACCCACCCAGCGTGTCATAAACCGTTTAGGAAAAACAGCCCCTCGACCCCAGGAGAGGGTCTCTCTATCCGAAACGTTCTTCGGCCACCCATGTGTGGGGTGTGGTGACCGGGGGCAGCTTTGCCTTGGGCTCTGGGGAACCCACCCCATCCCTCTGGAATGCGGGGTACCGGGTCAGTCGGAGCCCCGTGGTGGGACTTTTGGGGTGCGCAGACACACCGCCCAGGGCCGCGGTCCCTCTCGCTCTTACAGGCCGTAGGAGGGAGGCAGGGCCCGGAACGGGGACCGGGAAGTCCCCGGCAGGCCACCGGCCGCGTGCAGGATCGCCAAGACGCTGGGGCCGTCCCCGGGGAGTCACGGCCCGTGAGAAGGGATGTGGGTCCCACCCCACTGTCGTCCGACGCCTTTGGAAAGCCGAGCCGACCCGAGTCCTCGTGTTCAGCCACACACAAGGTTGCTGGCCCGCCGGGCCCTGGCGGAAGCCGCCCCTTGCAATGACGCAACCCAGCGACCGTGAGTCCCCTGGTGCATGGGGCACAGAGGCTGCACACAGCCCGAACTGCCACCACAACCCTCCGAGACCAATCCAAGACCCCCAGGTACGAAGCCCCGAGGACATCACGCACCAGTTTTCAGGGTTCAGTGACCACCGGGGGACTGGTCAGCAGCTGCCCCCATCCCCGCATCGCGAATGCTAGATCCCAGCGGGGGATTGAGGAGAAACCGAGAGGTCCAGTAGTAAAAGCTGATTCATTTCACCTAAAGCAATAAATGCAAATTACGGACACCGGTGTTATGGAAACCGCGAAAATAGCCTCAGGACCATTTGGAAACACCTGGAGTCACTGGTAAAGAAGGTGACTCAGGCTGCAGACTGAGGCCTGGCGGCCTGGCGAATTAATTCAATGCTTCACTTTGCCACTGTCCTCACACGCCCCTCTCGCTTACTCTCCGCAGGGGTGAGTGAGGCCACTTCTGATGAGCCCGGCAGAACCCGGGGCGGGCGGTGTGCAGACGCGCTGAGCGCCACAGGAAGCCGGCCGTGAGGTTGCTGCAGACGTGGGCTCGCCGGGGGCCGGGACCTCAGGGTGCGTGCGGGAAGGAGCTGTCTGTCACAAAGCTGACATCGGACAGGTCGCTCTACCTGAATGAGCACCTGGCCAGGTGCATTGCAAATGCATCTCTGTGGAGCAATTTGATGGGTCCCTGAGTTTTAATTTCTCATCCGATTCATTGAAAAAGACTTGAATCACCTACTTTCAGTTGAAAAACTACAGTCTTCTTAAAATCTTATTAAATTGTATTAAATAGACAGGATTTAACCCCTCCCCCCACCCCAACCAATTTCTTAAGGCCCCAAGAAGGCCAAATCGCTCAGCTCCATCTGGACACCGAGACAGTCCTTCCAGGAAGAAAACTGTGACCTCAGTCACCTGACACACAGGTGCTTATTTCCTGTGTGTCAGGGTTCTTGGGAACAGCATGATATCAGCACCCCAGGAGCCAGCAGCAGGCACCCCACAGCAAAGAGGAAGGAGAAGTGCTTCTCACAGCTCCTGGGAATTAACCGCCACAGACCCATCCACGCACGGGGCTCACCGCAAACCGCCAGGACTGAGTGAGAAAGCTCCGACACCCCCACACCCCCGATCCCCCAGCCCTGTGTGTCCCTCCGAGGCGAGGCGCAGTGACCCAGCGGCCAGGCTCGGCACCGTACCCAGAGACCTCAGCATTCTCCTTCCCTCCGGCCTCCTTGCCGGGCATTCGTCTCATCAAACGGCCTTTAAAAGTTCGCCCGCCCAACAGCACGAGTCCCAGTCACGTTCCAGCCTTTGCATCCTGATCCCTCAAGCCTCTGTTTTCGGCCCGTCCCTGAGAACAGCAGCTCGCTATGAAGGCGACACTTGCTGGCTTAGACACCGTCCCAAATCCCTACACCCCGAGCAGCCCCCCTCTTTCTCGTGGAAGTGGGGAACCAGAATACGGGTCGATCGCCCCACACGTGCCCTGGGACAGCAGGTGGAGGCCGCCCTGCTCCCCAGGGCAGCCCCGGCACCCACGGGAAAAGCCACTAGACAGTCAGACAGACAGACAGACAGACAGACACCTGTCGGGGCGCCGCAGGCGGGGGCAGCCTCACCTCCGGCGGGGAGCTCCTCTGCTCAGGGCTTCGGGGAAGCCCCCCCGGTTCCCAGGGGCGCCATGGCCTCCGTCCTCTGTCCACACAGACCCGGCGACAGCCTCTGTCCGGCCGCTGGAGAGCCCGACCCAACCTCCGCCGTGAACAGGAAGTTCCTGGTGGGATGGAGCTGGCACGTCACAGGCCAGGCTGCGAATGCGCAGGTGGCCCGCACCAGCCGCAGGCCCTCACCCCCCGGGGTGTGCACTCACGCTCCAGCCTGTTGGCTGTTAACCATTAGCCAGCCCCAAACAGCGCGGCCCAGGAAACCCTGCAGGGCTAGGAATGCCAGGCCTGGGGCCAGAGCGTCCCCTCCCCTCCGCCTCCGGGTCCTCCTCCTTCTGGGTCCTTCTCAGGGCCCGCAGGGCCAACGCCCACCTGGGCCCCGCAGCCCCCTGCCACCACCCCACCACCCCCACCCCCCTACCCCCACCCCCACACCCTCCCCCCTGCCCCCGGCAGCTGGCAGACCCTCCCTGCCCTTGGACAGCTACCTGGCCAGCCCTGGTGTGTAAAATGGAACTTCTCCCTCCCGTCACAGGGAGGTGTCACCTCCTGGCACCAGCCTCAAGGAGAAACACAGCATTCCAAAGTGCAGATAAGGAAGCTGACTGCCAGCCCCGTTTGCTCCGAGAGTCCCCCGAATACAGGTATCTTTGTGCAAGATGTTAATGCTAGCTTCTGCTCTCTGTCATCTGCTTGCTGCTTATTCAAGGACGCAGTTGGAGGCTTGATAAGCTGCCTCCTCTGGAAGCTCGGGGCTGATCTCCTCGAACCCTGCGTGGTAGAGAGTCAGTGGCCAGCCGGCTCATAAAGGCTCACGATTCTCTCTGCTTCGGCTCTGTGGGTCCCTGTCCTCACCTTGCACCATAACAGCTGCCTCTGGCCTCTGGCCTCTGGCACAGGCCGGGGCTGGGGAAGCCGGTTCTTCTCTGTCAAGCACATCCACATCCACAGAACAGGTTCTTTTGTGAAAGGTGGAGAGAAAAAATAAATAAATAAACACTCCCAAGGGCGAAAGGCTCTGGAATGTGGCCGCCGGAGGAGTGAGCAGTGTTTGCACAATACTCTGACTAGGCTGTCGAGGCTGTCGGGGCGGGGGCGGGGGCAGTGGTGGGGAGGGTCCTCCCGCGCCCCTCGGAAGTAAACAGAGGGACCCGGCTTCTCCCTGCTGAACGGTCCTCACTTACCCGGCTCCTTTCCCACTACCCGGCTCGTCACCCTCATTACACCCCAGCCTCACAGGGGGACTCGGGGTGAGGGGCGCCCGCACGGAACAGGCGCCCACAGAAAGTGTGGCTCCAACGTGTAGAGGAAGGCCCTGGACGAAGTGAATACGGGGGAAATGCTGTTCCTCCCAGTCGGAGGGGATCGGATAGGCCACCTGCCCCCCCCACCCAAAAAAAAAAGGCACTTTGGCATCAAGATTATTTTAAGCTGCAGACATTTGAGAGTCAACAGATAAAAACAACAACGCTTCTTCCTCCCAGAGCTTCCTCCCTTCTGTGACTAAAAGCAACACTTTGGGGAAATAAGGCTGCTGCAAACTCCCCTTCAGCGCGGGTCTACACCCTGAGAGAGAAGACAGATAAAAACCTAGTCCAAGCCCCTTCTCCAGGCGGTTTATGACCCCAGAGGTGGGAAGGGCATCGCACCTGTGCAGGTAAACACCACCGCACGCACACACATGCCCCTTCTCCCAAAACCGATTTAGCTTTCCTAGAGACACCTGTCTGTCCTTCCCACAAAAAGCCTTTTCTTTCCTTCCCCTTTCCCCCACTAAGTTACAAGCCTTTATCCAGTTAATGAGACAATTACTTCCCTGGTCGGCTCCCATAGGCACACAAAAGCAACTTTTCTCTCCTGGTAATCTGTGTTTTGCCACTTTAATTCACAGGGCCCAGCCACTGAACGTAAGAGGGTAGGAGAAAAGGTTTTGGTTTTGGTTTTGGTTTTGGTTTTTCATTTCCTACAAGGCCCCGTACTAGGAGCTGGTCAAACAAAAAATGGTGAGCGAAACGGATAGATTTGGGGCATGAATATATTAATTCTATAAACTTGCACATCTACACGGGGCCACGGGCACCGTATTCACGGGTCCCCAGAGTCCCAGCATACATAATTCAAACCTCAAATAACTTGAGAACCATGAGCCGCAGGCACACAGCTCCTGGCCAGCCTAACCCGTTCGTGCCCTGACGAGCTTGTTTATTGTCTGAGCTTGGGCCCTGACGTTCGCATTGTGAGTCAGCACTGGAAGTCACACGCACGGGCCTGGAGGCCACATCGGACGGACGGTCACCCACCCCCAGGACCTCCGGCCCCAGCCTGAGTGCCAGCACTGCGACGGGAGAGTATCGTCACAGCTTCCAGAGATGTTTGTGACAATAACACAGCATGGATAGGGTGGGAGAAAAAAATCTTATCCTCTACCTTTCTTGGTTCTGTGGCTTGAGGCCTGAAAATTAAACATACAGAAGACTTATTAGCAAGAGAAAAAAAAAAGAGAGAGAGATTACCGAGAGTCGCTTCACCTGTGCCGCACTCACACACACACGGGGAGGAAATCAGTGGTGAGCGTCTCAAAGGCGAGGCCGGAACGTGGCCTTACCCAGCGTCCTAGCAAGACGGGAGGTCTGCAGGGCAGTGACAGGACAAAGGGACGGGAGCTCAGGCTTCGGGAGCAGATGCACGGGGTGGGGGGCATCAAACGGAGGGGACGGGGAAGCTTTGTTACACAGCGTCCAGGAAGCAGCTGCAGGGATTGAGGTCCCTTTGCTCTTTCCCGTACAGGCGAGGGGAGGGCGGCCAGTCCACTGGGCGGCGGCTGCTTCTCAAGTATCTTCGGCTTAAAGCGATCCTTACGCCCAAGTGGCGTGTCTTAGCGTGGCACACCCTGACCCCCACGAGTGCCCGAAGGACGAGACCCGCCTAAGGATAAGGGCCACGCTCAGAAGTTCCGTGCCGAGGGCGGGGAGCCTCCCCCCTACCCCGCTGCTGGCCCTGGGCCCCCGGGAACCTGCCCACCGCTCACTGAGACACCCTGCCTTCCTCCCGCCCAGGCAGCAGTGGGGACACGGTCTACAAGCCCCTGGATACACGTCTCTAACTCTGTGCTGTCCTGAGGGACTTTTCTTGTTATTTGTTTTTTGTATCTTGCTGTTTTGTGGACCTTGGGAGATTGGCATTATTTCATAGTTGGAGCTCAGAGAGAGATTTGAGTCCTATTTTTAGCCTGTGCTGTTTTAAAATCGCAAAGTTCCAATTCACGTGACACGGTCGGACTGTAAGTCACGCTGTGGGGAAGCCGTGAGGGCAGCCTGGAGGAGGAAGAGCTGGACCCGGGAGGCTCCCCCAGGGAGCTGGGTTTGAGCCCAGGCCGGGGCAGGCAGGCGGGTGAGGAGGGGACCGGGTGGGAAGGCGGAGCATGGAAGGACCACCTCCCAGGGCAGAGGGGACAGGTGGCAGCCCCCTAGCACCTCGGGGGGCAGGAGGCCTTGTGCACCTGAGGAAATGTAAGGGGTTCGTGGGACCCCAATGCGAAACGGTGGAGAAAGACGAGGCCTCAGACGAGGCCAGAGGGGAGCCAGGGGCCAGGCCCCAGGCACAGTCAAGAGGCGGCTTTGGATCTTCAGGCATAAAAAGTGGTTTAAAAACCTTCAAAATGGGCAAAGAGGATTATGGCGTTTCCTGATTTCACAGGACCCGAGCTATCATTGAGCGATTGAAAACTCTTAAGTTTGTGATGGTTAATTTTACATACTGGGCCATGGGATGGTCTGGGATCTGGCAAAAAAAGTTCTTTCTGGGTGTGTCTGTGTCACCACTAGAACCAGGAAATTGCAGATGGCCCGGGGCGCTCCCCGGGGTGGGTGGGCCTTGTCTAACCCGTCGAGGGCCTGGCCAGAACAAGGAAGCTGGAGGAGGGCAGATTTGCTCTGTCTGCCTGCCCCGTCAGCTGGGACACCGGCATCCCACTCTGGGGTGCTGGAGCCCTGTCCCCCGGCCTTCGAACCCCGCCTGGAACGCACACCATCAGCCCCCCCACCCCGTTCTCAGGGCTTTGGATTCGCACAGGAGCGACGCTGCCGGCTTCACCCTGCAGATAGCACAACCCTGGGACCCCCAGGCCTCGCTAACCGTGCGAGCCCAGGTCTCATACTATGGCTCCCATCGCTTCCGTGGCTCTGGGCAGCACCGATGCGTTCAGAGCTGTAAGAAACGGGGAGTGACACAAACGATCACAGTAGATGGAGGCACAGAGGAACTCCCTCTGGTGAACGCACGGCTGAGTTGTGCCCTGAGGACACGGACCAGTTTTGCCCCTGCTCGTAGATGTTCCGCTGTGCGTGATGGCGTGCACAGGTGTGCCCTCCGAATGCCCCGCGGGCTCTGTTGTAACGTCCTGCCGGTTCCTTCACTGATTCATCAGCCAAACGACATCTTGGGCACACGTTGCTTGCAGATCTGAATCAGAACTATAAGCAACACATGTAAACCCTGCACCAGGAGCCCTTTGAGGCATGTAAGTGTACAAGTGGCATTAATCATCTCCGTAGACTATTTAGAAAACCGTGTTGAACCGAGTCAGCGGACTCACGCAGAGGTGCTCACGCTGAGCCGGTTCTCACCCGCAGAAGCAGCGAGTGCACCCTAGGCTCAGCCTAGTATTAAGAAGACCACAAAACCCATCTGTAATTTCAGCATCGCCCATGGATGAGCAGTATGAATTATTAACGAATAATTCTTCTATTATTTTCCTCATTACAAAAGTGATATGCGTCCCCTATGGCAGACACAGAAACTGCATGCAGGTAATCCACAAGAAGGACATTGTCACCCCCGGTTTCTCCGAAGGCCACCGGGCAGGGACACCAAGCCGTGTTCGCAGGAGGCCGATGTCTGCTAGAAGATGTTCTAACAGGTGGGCCCCACTGTTCAGTGATCAGATTTTCGTTACTTGACATAGTAACCTCGGTCCTCGGCTCTTGAATACATCGTGTTTAATCCCATCGGCTGCAGGCACTGCCGCTCACCCGAGCCGGCCCCCGCCTGCGGCCTCCATGTCACGTGTGGCTTTTAGCAGGATACGTGGCGCCCAGCGCCATCCTAGCTGGATCGGAGAGGACACGCACGAGTCCTTGAGGGTCGATTCTCGGAAACGCCATTGCTGTTACAGAGACAGGCAAAAGGTCGGTGATCGCCGGGGGACGGGAAGAGAGCCACGGACAGAGACGAGAGGGGATTTCGGGCAGAGAACACACTCAGACATTGGATGGCTGTCACTGCGCCTTTGTCTGAACCCACAGAACGTGCAGCACCCAGAGTGAACCCTAAGTGAGGCACTCCTGGACTCTGGGTGACATCGACGTGTCAGTGGGGGTTCACCCGTGGTGGGGATGTGGGGGCGGGGACCGTGCGTGCATGGAGGCAGGAGGTATTATGGGAAATCTCTGCCTTCTGCTCAATTTTGCCGCAAACCCAAGACTACTCTCAAGAACAAAGTCTCGTGAGTGCCATTGCTGGGTCAAAAGATTTGCAGGGTAAGGAGTCTGAGATATCTTGGATTGGCAAAAGGCAATTACATCTCTCCTGGCAGCAAATGTCCAATTCTGCCGATCCTGTCAGCTGTTCTAATTTTTGACAATTTCTATGACAAAAAAAAATTTAATTTACTGTTTTAATTACAAAAGGAACATGTTGGCAATGTAGAAATGTGGAAAATGCAAAAAAAAAAATACAGTTTCATTGAGCAGAACCCAGACCCTCGCCCTGCCCCCAGAGAGAACCACTCACTGTAAAGAAGTCTTTCGATCCTTTACGTGGGTGTGTACGTGCGTGCGCCCGTGTGTCGGTGAGTGTGTACGTGTGTGTGTGTGTGTGTGTGTGTGTGTGTGTCATGTATCCCTACCAACTTTTTACTAAAGTATGATATAGAATTTCATATACAAAATATGCATTTTTCACTTAATTCACTAGACGAGGTTCAATAGTGTCTGCCCCAAAATTCACACCCACCCAGACCCTCAGGAGGGGACATTATTCAGAGATCGAGTCTTGGGAATAATTCGCGAGGTCACACTGGATTGCAGAGGGCCCTGATCCCATATGACGGGTGTCCTTAAAAGGAGAGAAAAAAAAAATGGGACACAAACATACACAGAGGAACAGTTAAGTGAAGACACACGGGGAGGGGGCCATGTGACAACAGAGGCAGGGGTGGGCGTGACGTGGCTGCCGGCCGAGAAACACGGAAATGCTGGCAGCCCTGAGATGCTGGAAGAGGCAAAGGATTCACCTTCTGAGCCTTCGGAGGGAGCAGGGCCCTGCCCCCACCTTCATCTCAGACTTCCGGTCTCCAGAACTGTGAGTGAATAAATGTGTATCATTTCAGAGTATCTCATCTGTGGCACTTTGTAACAACGCCCTCAGGGGGGGAACTAACACACCCACTTAACCAAAGGGCCTAAGGGTCTCTTTCCACAAATCTGTGTATCCTTATGAAATAATTTTAAGTTGCCAAAAGTGTTACATTTTTATCATGGTACCATTAGTTATTTAAATAATTCTTTATTGTCAAACATGAAGTTGTATCTATATTTTAACTACTTGAAACCTTTTACTTAAGCAAACCGTATGCGCTTCTGCTGCCTTACGATACATAACATCATATCATTATAAGCACGTGATAAGGAACTGTAAGAATACCCCTGTGTTTAAACACGATGTTGTTTCCAGCTTTTCAATATTGCAGATAACACTGAGATTCATGTATTTATGTACATAGAGGGCTGGGGTTTTTTTTCTTTTTATGTTGCCTTGGTATTATATCTTACATTAGTCTCTTTTAATTTGAATCACAGGTCAAAACATTATTCATTTTAAAATTACTGGGGACATTTCCAGAACTAGGCCAGTTCTGGAAAAAAAAAACAAAACCCTGAGATGATTTATTTTACCGCATCGAACATGATCGTTTGGGCGATTAAACGGGTTGTGAAGTGAATAAACCCCTCTGCTAGTGGGAATTTGCAAAACACGCTCTCTCTCCCCCATCGCACTCCTCAATGCACGGAATCCTAGGAGGGGAGCTGAGTAGAAGGGTGCATCTCTAAAGCCTTGGGTGGCTGGTTCCCCCGGCCCTAGCCAACACCTTTATGACACCTCGCCTTGCGGGGACCCTGGACAGAGGACTCAGCAAGTCCCTTCTGGACCCCTGACCCCTGAACCCTGACCTACAGCCCGACGGCGGGGAGAGGCGGGTATTACTGTGCCCATTTTCGAGAAACTAAGGCAGAGGCGCTAAACATGTTGCTGCGTGGCCAAGAGTCACGCCATGCATGGGCCGGGGGCCACCTCTGACCCCGACGCCCTCCCACGGCCCTCCCGGCCCCACCCCCCCACACGGCCCTCCCCACCCGCTCCACTGCCCCGCCTTTAACTAGGGTGTTCACGGTCCGTCTAAGGCTGAATAAAGGAAACTGCACCTAAAGTGAAGTCGGGGGGGGCCTGGAGGGGGAGCCCTCCCCCCGGGGCCTGAGCGCCCGCCACCCACCTCTGGGACGCGCATCTGTAGGCATCTCCCGGTCCCAGTGACACCTACCCTCCGGCCCCTGGAGGAGGGGGCCCCTGGCAGCCACTCCTTCCCATGGTGGCAGTGGGGTCCCCTGGCCCAGGGGGACTGTCACCGTCCGTCTCCGGGGAGTGTGGGGCTGAGACTCTGGGCACCAGTTTCCTCCGAAGAGAGATGCAAACCTGGGAGCCGAGAGGGTCCTGACAGGAGGGAGGAGGAAGGGGACGAGGGGGACACCCACCCAGCACGAAGAGAGGCGGGAACCCTGGGCCTGGCCCCCTGAGGCCTCCCCGCTGCCCGTCCGGCCCCCGTTGCCAAAGCGGGCACGGCTTCCCGCTCCAGGTCTGGACACCCCCGGGTCTCCCCGTGCCCCCAGCTGCCCCCTCTGCCTCCCCGTGTGCAGGACGCCCCACGTCCTCGGCGACAGCCAGCACGTGCCCCCACCTCCCAGCCTCCGTCCTGTTCAATGCGGAGAAACGCTGGGTTCTCATTCGTTTACCCAGAAACGCGTTTCTTTGGAGACTGATTCCCCAGGTGTCTCCCCACCAAGTGGACGGCTGGGTCCCTCTCCCTGTGGGTCCCAGAAGGTGACGTCCCCACCTGAGCTGCGGGCTCCTGCTGTCACCTCAGCAGCCCCTCGGGCTCCCCTAGCTGGCATCCTGCTGGAGCCCTGCTCTGCAGCCAGGAGGTGCCCACTGCCCTCCCGCTTTGGGGACACGCTGACGTCCACTGTCCCCTCTGTGCGACTTGGGGTCTGGCATTCCGGAGGACGGGGTACCCGGTGACCATGCCCGTCCTCTGAGGTCTGTCGCCACCTAGTGGCCAGCTGCGGCCAGTAAAGAAACAGTGCCCAGACCCAAGGTGGCCCTGTGGCGTTCTGGGTGTGGCTGAGGCAGCACTGCCCATGGCCCCACGAGAGTCCCAGGACCCTTCAAGGTGAAGCCACACACCACCACGGCTGCCCACGCCGAGCCCCGGCTCTGTCGGTGACGTCCCCGAGTGGCCTGGTGTCCTTACGATGAATCGCTCGCTTGTTAAAACGGTGCGCACTGGACCTCGGACACTGAGAGCTGACCAGATGCCCCAGGGAAGTTGGTGGCTCAAGTTCAGGCCCAGCTCGTGGCCACCGCCTGGCCACCCGCCCTGGCTGCGCCGCCCACAGACGCTGGCGCCTGGGCCGAGGTCTCTGAGCACATGCCTTCCTCTGTGACAGCCTGCAGGGGCGTGGCATGGGAGTCGCCGAGCCACCCCCACGTCCCTTCCACGCTGGCGTCACTGGGCCCCGCGTGAGCCGCTCCGGGCTTCACGCCCCCGGCACGGCGCCCCGGCGTGCCATGCTGGGGTTTCTGATTTATTTACCGTGTGAAAACCTTCCTGAGTCTCCTTTGAGTGCCTGGGTCTCCTTCCTCCTGTGGACCAGCTGCATGCACTGCCCCAAAGCTCTGTGACATCTGCTCACTAGAGGCCAACGATCACAGGCCACATACCTTTACCTGCCTCTGGTTCACGCCTGCAGGTACGTGGGAAGCAGATGCGCAGTTCAGTAGCCGGGGGCCTCTACCTCCCCCGCCCAGATGTGTGCGTCTCCTACGGGGGCAGGTGTGGTCGCCAAGGGGCGCCATGAGAGCTTCATTCCCGGCAGGGGCTGGTTCCAAACGCCGGTCCTGTCCGTGCTCTGGACACGATGCTAAGCCACTTACCCTCCCCGAGCTAGCGCTGCCAGATTCAGGGGGCAAAGAAACAGACCATCCGGTTAAATCTGAATTTCATATACGTAACAAATAGTCCTTGAGTGTGTGTGTGTGTGTGTGTGTGTGTGTGTGTGTGTGTGTGTAATATATGTATATGTGTATATATGTGTGTATGTATGTATGTATATATATATATATGTCAAATATTGCATGGGATATAGTTATACCGGAAATTATTCATCATTTATCTGAATATGAGGGGCATACTTATACTAAAAAATTATGTGTTGATTATCTGGTTAACTGGATGCACCGTATTTTATTGGGAATACCTTTGAGCCTGATGTCATTTTCAGTAAAATGAGGCTGACGTTAAGCTTACTTTTCATGTGTTTGCTGTGTTGATTTAATGGAAAAATGCATCATAAATGCTCAATATATTATAATATTACTCTTCCGGCTATTGAAAGCTTGCCTTTGCCCCTGGGAAATTATTAATAGTTTCCTTTTTCGCATTCCAACATAGTCATGGTTGGATAATATATTACATTTTCCTCCCAGAGACGGGGACCAAATGTTTGGATTACATACAATTTGGAGGTTGATATGTTTTTCTTTTTCAACCACCAGGTGGCACTACAGAGTAATAAACTGAATGAGAAAGAATTTAATACCATCCCTAAGCTGAGTCCCTGGCCACGTACAACACACAAGTACATTTCATCTTATTCAGGGAGAGACCGGATGACTCAGCGATTCTGCAAATGCTCCCCCCAAAGCTGGAACACACACCAGAAACACTGTAAACCGTGCTAATTATAAAACCTATGAGTGATCATCCTCCAGCCCTAGTTCCTTCTTGAATAGAATAGAATGGAATTGTTTTTGCACTTTAGGAATTCTAGCTAACCTTAGCCAGAACGTTCTTTGCATTCTACAAGAGCAGGAATCTATTTTCTTATTTGCTTACAATGTATCTCTAGTATCTAGACTACCAGGCATAGACAAGTGCTCAAGGGAGAAAGAAAGAGAGAGAGAGAGAGAGAGAGAGAGAGAGAGAGAGAGAGAGAGAGAGAGAGAGAGAGAGAAAG
>PVKZ01005989.1:0-42022 GCA_004027375.1 Macroglossus sobrinus | reverse complement strand
AGTCCCCAGCCCTGGCCTGCGGTCGGTGGGCGGTGGGCAGGTGGGCGGTGGGCAGCCCCCAGCTCCGGTATGTGGTGGGTGGGTGGTGGGCAGGTGGGCGGTGGGCAGCCCCCAGCTCCGGTATGTGGTGGGTGGGTGGTGGGCTGGTGGGCGGTGGGCAGCCCCCAGCCCCAGCCCGCGGTGGGAGAACGGTGGGCAGCCCCCAGCCCCCGTGTGTGGTGACTGGCCAGTGGGCAGTCCCCAGCCCTGGCCCGCGGTGGGTGAACGGTGGGCAGCCCCCAGCCCCGGCGTGTGGTGGGTGAACGGTGGGCAGCCCCCAGCCCTGGCAGGCCCAGGCACACACCTGATCCATGCTCTGACCCCGTGTTCCCGCCGTGAGCGGGGGCCTGGGCCGCAACCCGGACACGGGCCGGTGTTCGGGCGTCTCCCAGGTGCCCGCTTGGCCGCTGTGCAGTGAGAAGTGCTTTGGGGGGTGAGGCTGTGTGGGATCCCCCACGAGCCGTGCCACACCTACGTGCCTGTGCGTGTCCACGTTTCTGCAGAACGTAAGCGATTTGTTACGTGGCACCCACACAGCTTTCTATTAAAGAACGATTTTTCAACACAAAGTAATGCCCCAGTGATTTGTCCGAGAGCGGGGAGCAAGCTTTGCGAGCAGCACGCTGTTTGATAAATCGTAACTACTTGTGTGACAACTGTCAGCTCGGCGGACGCGCCCCGTTACATGTGCAATGGTGCGGGCGCCCGTCACACCCCGCCGGCCACGCCCCCCGCGCTTGACCGCGGTCCCCAGGTTCTCGGCAGTGTCACCCTCTGTGGTTTTCGTTCGTCCCCGAGTTGCTGGCTGATGTCCTCGCGGTGTTTTCCCGGAACTGTGGTGTGTGACCGTGTCTCCCGAGGGTGCCCGTCGTGAGGATGGGGCGGGAACCGCTTCGGACGTCCTGGGTGGGTGTGGGTGGTGCGGGGACTGCCCGGCAGGTGGCGGGGACAGTTCTCGGGTGGTGTGACCAGGGGAATCAGAGGGACCCTGTGGTGACCGGGGGCCCCCCGTGGGGTGGGTCCTAGGGGATGGTCCGATGCGGAGCCTGTCG
This sequence comes from Macroglossus sobrinus, assembly GCA_004027375.1. Classification (NCBI taxonomy): domain Eukaryota; kingdom Metazoa; phylum Chordata; class Mammalia; order Chiroptera; family Pteropodidae; genus Macroglossus; species Macroglossus sobrinus. The sequence continues at coordinate 40,931 of PVKZ01005989.1, read as the reverse complement.
TTCACTCCTCCCCCACCGCCTAGCACCCCGATTCAGCCCCTGACCCCACGCGGGCCTGGCCTGCCGAGGACGGCCTCTGGGCTCCTGTGGGCCGTGGGCTTGTCGCCCCCGTGGGCAGAGCCAGTCAGCCACGGCCAAGCTCGTCTGAGACCATTCTTCTGGGAGATAAGCTCTCTGCTCTGCAGTGTCCCGGTGCCCCGGTGACCTTGTCCCCGTCTCCGCTCTGCCCGCGTCTGTGCGAAGGTTTTATTGGAAGGTTAAGAAAGAAACCTGGGCATCTCTGCTTAGCAAAGGCCCTCGTGACGTGCACGGCGGAGCCCTCAGACCCTTGCATGTCACGGCACAGGCGCCATCACGGCCCAGGCAGGCCGCAAGGTGGCCTTGTGGTGGCTCGTGGTGGTGACGGTGGCAGCGGGAGGGTTGGGCAGTCCACGGAGGCCGCGGCAGCCGGCACTGCGCTGCTGTCTCTTCCCGCCCCTCAGCCTCGTGCCTAGCCAGCCTCTCCGCACACCTCGTCGTCATGGTGATGGGAAGCAGAGGGGACGGGGGTCTCTCGTCCCTCTGTCCGTCCGTCCTTCCTTCCTTCCCCTTCCACGTCAAGCCTAGGCTGCGACCCCGTCCCACCGGCTCACGGTGGGGACAGACGGGCAGATCCGAGGACCTGGAGCGTCATTAGGCCTGTGTCTTCGTCAGTGACATTTCCTCTTGGGCGAGGCATTGGACGTCTCTGCTTTATTGTTTCCTGTAGATGGTAGACAGACTGGTCTCCGTCCCCCTCACGGGGGTGACGCACGAATGCCGTGCCCTGCAAAACGCTTCCCAGAGAGAGTGAGACGGAGAGTGTGGTCCGATGACGTGAAATACGTTGGCAGACTCCTGTTCACCCTTCAAAACCACAGCGAGGCGTTGCCTGCTCGGAGGCCCTTCGGGTTCCCCCGTGGCCCCTCCCGGCCCCCCGTGGCCCCTCCCGGCCCCCCGAGGCCCTTCCTGGCCCCCCGAGGCCCTTCCTGGCCCCCCGAGGCCCTTCCGGCTCCCCCGAGGCCCTTCCGGGCCCCCCGAGGCCCCTCCAGGTCCCCTAAAGCAGACTCACGCACGTGGGGTGCTCGCGCTGGCGCTCTGCAGCACGTATGCTCTTGTCCTGGGTGGCCCATCCCGGCTGTCATCACTGTTCTCTGGCATCTGTGTGTACCGCGCGGGCCGAGAGCCCGGGGCAGCGGGGCCGGGGCCTGGCCACCCCCGCGTGGCGCTGCCCTTGGTGCTGAGTGGGCCGCAGCGCTGCCCACGGTCGCGGAAGGAGCTCTGACCCCGGCACCCGGCTGCACCCGTGGCGAGGCTGGGCCGTTTGCGGCTGCGTCTGCTCGGCCTCTTTCTCCAGCCTCTCCTCCCTGTGTGGCTGGAACCAGCGTGGCCGGCCAGCCCGGGACAGGGTGTGCTGCTCCAGCCCTGGGAAGGGGCCGAGGCGTGCAGACAGGCCCTGTGGTCGGGGAACAGCCTTGCTTGTCGAACCCAGCACGAGGTCGTGCCGGGAGGGCCGGCAGCGTCAGCGTCCCCGGGTGTGGGGAGCGTGCCGTAGCAGGCACCGTGCACCCCCGCCGTCTCTGCTTCCAGCCCCGGGAGGTGGCCATCACTCTCCACCGTGGCCCAGGCGTGGGGAAGCTGGCCCGAGAGCAGGCAGCATGCGCGCAAACCCCTTCTCTCCAGCGCCCTCGTGGAGACGGGCACGCTCACCGCACGTGCGTGCACGCCCACACGGGGTGTGCAGCGGGGGAAAGTGCAGCGTGCAGGGCGGGGCACGGCGTGTCTGGAGGTGCAGGTGACGGGCGGGTGGGGGAGCGCTCACGGTAAAGGCGACCTTGAGAAGTTCCGTGAGGGAGGGAGCCTCAGATGGGGAGGGAGCAGGTGCAAAGGCCCGGAGGCAGGGGCACGTCCCTCGGGTGAGGGCTGGCACGGTCCAGCTAGTGGCAGGGGAGCCGGTGAGGGGCTGAGCGAGCCGGGTGACGGGCGTGGGAGCACGTGTCCTCAGACCCCTCTGTGTGTCCCTGTGGTTTTAACTTTTTACGTCTCCCGTCTCCTGGGAGTGAGAAGCAGCTGTTCCTTCCTGGCTGGGGACAGCAAGCCTCGGGCAGGTGGGGGCCCCGGGGGACCGTCCCGAAGACGCTGGCCTCTGCGGCCGCCAGATTGTGGGTCCCTATTTTTAGCCGCCGCGGGGGAGGAGTTGGGGGCCTCGAGTCTAGCTATCTGAGAGCGGAAGTAGGAACGAGAAGTTTCTGACAAGCAGCCGATAACGTGGGCAGTTTTCATCTCCTTCAGTGAATCTGACTTCAACGAAATGGATTGCAATAAAAATGGAGGAACTGTCCCCAGCGCCCAGCGAAAGCTCGGTCCGCGGGAGCCCGGCCTCGCAGGGTTCTCCTCGCCGTTTCTTCTCAGTCTGCCGGTGGCTTCCCAGCCCGTCCTCGGCGCCGTTCTCAGGTGCCAGCAGTGACCCCCGCCGCCCCCCGGGGAGGACCCCAGCCCGTCCGGCTCGGGGACGCTGCAGCCGGGGGGCCACGGGAAGCCCGGGCCAACGCTCTGTTCTCTTTAATTCACACCTCCAGCGGTTTCCCTGAGGGGCCGCCGAGCACGCGCTGGGACGAGCGGATGTGGTCTCTGACCTGAGTGTTCCGTGCTGTGTGTCGGAGCCGCTGAGCCCCCACTGTCCCTCTGTAAAGCAGGAGCAGCGACACCCAGCTCCGGGCGTGGCTGGGGCTCAGGGGGGGTCATGCTGGGGAGGCCAGGCCAGGGCAGGGACGGGGCTCTGTCCCCTCTGCCTCCTCCACGCCCTCCCTCCCTCCCTCGCGGACGAGGCGTAGCGCTGGGGTCCTCCACCCTCTGCACCGTGAGCCACCCGAAGTGGGGATGCCGGCGGGTGGCGGACGGAGGGTATCGCGGGGTGTTTGTCGTCCGAGATGGGGACAGCGTCTCCTCCAGTGCTGATCTGAGGTGCGGGCCCCGGGGAGAGCCGTGGTGGGGGCGGGGGGGGGGGGCGGCTACGTGTGCAGAGGCGGAATGCAGCTGCGAACACGTGGCTGGCCAGTGAACCGGGTGCGCTCAGGACACTACATGGTGAGTGTATTAACTTTGAACTTGGCGCTCGGAGAACACAGACTTAATTAGAATCCTGGTGGAGGTGGAGGCCTTGTGAGGGTCTCGGGGCCCCCGGGCGCCGCAGGAGGCTTTGGACGGTGCCGGCATTGTTCTTTGCTGTGGCTAAAAGCGAATCCAGACGGAGGGGACCCTGTTCTGAGCGATGTGGGTACCTCGCGGTGCTGCTGCTGGCTTCCTGGCTCCCGTGTGAGGGGGCAGCCGGGGTCCCGGGAGGCGTCCATCCTCCTGTGTGCCACCGAGCGGCGCTGTCATCAGCCCCGAGCAGCTAGGTTGCTCTCAGGAGTGGGGACTGCCCGTGTGCGTGTGCATGCGTGCACACACGTGTGTGTGCATACGGGCAGGCGTGGGAGCCGGGCCTGGAGCGGTCTCGGGGGGCGGGGAGCACATGGTGTCATGAGTTCGGGTGACCAGGTGGCATCATAGGGGTGTCTGTGGTGGGTGGGGTGGGCGCGCCTTTGACTCCAGCCCCTGCCGCCTCCCACACTCCCTGGAGCGGGCGGGCCCCTCTCCCCCAGCCCCCGGGGGCCACGGCCTCCCTGGGTGGCAGCGGAGCTGGCCGAGCCGTCTGCGTCCTGGGATCACGTTGTTGGTACAAATAGCTGATCGGTTCCAGTGGGTCCCTCTCAACAGCCAAGTTCACAGACACTCATGCAGGTGGGCGGGCTCCTCTCCCAGGGGACACCCTCGGAGCAGCAGGCCTGGACCTCACCTCACAGCTGCTCTTACAGCTTTGGACGCTCGCCCGCCAGGGCGCCTGGGCGGGTGGGCCGGGGTGGGCGTGGACTGGGTGGGCCAGAATGTCACCCCCCCAAAACACCTGCTGAGTCCCCCTGCCCTCCCTGCCTCTGTGTTCCCCGACCCACGCATGCCTTTCCGTGTGGATTGGGAAGGGGCGGCTCTGCCAGGACGAGAGGCACTGCCCCCCCACCCCCCGCTGGCCCGTGGCTCCTCCCACCTCCTGCCAAATCTCAGTTCTTGGAGCCAAGAACGCCCAGCCAGCCGGGGACCCCAGCACCGGAGGCTCCGCCTCAAACTTGGACCGAGTTAGGGGGGTGGTCCCAGCTCAGGCTCTGACCCCCGTGGTGACTTATGTCCAAGGTTGTCCACGGGACTCCCTGGCAAGGCCTTGGCTTCGGGGCCGGCCGCCTGGTTTGGCGCCACGCTGCTCCTCCAGGGCAGATGGCCGCCCGTCCCTGGCGTGAGGTCCCGCTGTTCCCTGGGGCCGCCGGCCGCTGCATACTAAGTCAGGGTGCCCGCAGGCCTGCCAAGGCCCCTGTCAGGGCCGTGCGTTCTCGGGGCGATGGGGGCGGGGAGTGTGGGTGGGCCTTGGTGCCGCCCCCCACCCCGGGCCCCCCCGGGGAAGCCTGCGAGCCCCCCCGCCCCCCGTTCCTCACCCACGCCTGCCCGGCCCCCGCCTCCCACACTCTCATCCTTTGTAGGCATCAGGAAGAGGCTGCTGCAGCCAGAACAGGCTCCTCCAGCTGAGCGCGAGGTCCCCAGCGTGCTGGGGAGGGAGCCCTGGGCCTCCGAGAGCCAGCCCGCGGGGCTGGGGCCGCCAGCCAGGCCCTGAGTGCGGGGGGAGGGCAGGGAGCGGCCACGGGAGCCCAAGGCGGCCGCCCGCCCTGTGCCCGGTGAGCTCGGGCTGCAGCAGATATGAACGGGGCGGCTGGCACGGGGGCCCCCTGTGCCTTGGAGACTCGGGGGGCTGTGGGCAGTGGGCTTAGGGGGATGGGCCGGCCACTTCTTCCCACCTCCCCTGGAATTCTGCAGGAGCCTGGGAACAAGCCCCCCCTGATCCCAGTGTCCGCCCACCCGGCCGAGCTGGCGGGCTGCGCAAAGGGGGTCTCCTTGACCGGAAGCGGGGCGGGATGGGGTGGTGCCTCCCCATGGGGTGGCGGGGCCGAGCTTGGCACAGCTGGGCCTGGAGCTCTGTAAACGTAGTGTCCCTGCTCTCGTCACCACGCGCGCTGCAGGTAGCCCAGGCTCAGAGCCCAGGTGCAGCTCTGGCTCAGCTCCTGCGAGCTCCCTGAACATCTGTGCTCCCCGAACCCCCGTGCTCCCTGAACCCCTGTGCTCCCTGAACCCCCATGCTCCCTGAACCTCTGTGCTCCCTGAACACCATGCTCCCTGAACCCCCGTTTCCTCGTCTGTGGGAGGGGAGGACTCTGAGCCCCGTGCGGGCAGGTGGGCGCAGCTGTTGGAGGTGGACCCCCAGCCCCGGGTTGGCCCCAGTCCGGCGTCCGGTCTGCCCACAGCGCTCGGAGCCAGTCGGGGTTCTCAGCCCCACATGCCCGGGGGCGGGAGAGCAGTGACTCCCCGCAGGGCCGGGCAGCCCAGGTCCACATCAGAGACGGGCTCGTGTCCCGGGGCAGCTGGGAGCCTGTCTCAGGCAGATGCGAGCGACAGCTCCTCTTTGTCATCGTGAGGGGGTGGCGCTCCGAGGGGTGCGGTCACGCCGTCGTCCCGTGTCACACGAGGCGGACGCGCCTCCTGTGGGCTGGCACTGGACGCCGCCACCGTGGCGTTCTCTGCGAGCCCAGAGAGGGCTGGGCCGGGCTGTGGCGGCCGCGGCCGGCAGCTCCCGGGGCCACACGGTGAACCCCCAGTGTGCATGTCACCCCACCTGGTTCGCCCAGCCCGAGGGCACTGCCCACAACCCCTGACGTCCATTCGGGGGTCCCACCCACTGCGTGGCCTGGTCCTGAGCGGACGGACTTGTGTCCAGCCTCAGCCGGGCAGAGCACCGGGGTGAAGTGTTGGGGTGAAGAGCCCGAGCCTCCACGGCTGGGTCCCCTGAGCCCCGCACCTGCATTCCCGGTGCCGGCCACGTTCATGAACACGCACCCCTTCCTCCCCGCTTTACCTTGGGGTTCCAAGGTTAAAGGTCATGTGGTTAGAGGTTGACCTTCCCTGCTGCTCTCTGTTCTGACCTCACACTGCTGGGTCCCTCCAGGGCCCCCCAGTGTCTCCGTCCCCTGTCGGTGCCTGGGGACAGGGTCGAGCACGGGGTGGCGGGCACTGCGGCCGCCCCAGGCCCAGCGCTGGCTGGGGACGGGGGGTGAGTCCACGACTGCCGTCCTGAGCCCCCCGGAGCCCGAAGTGGCCGTCGAAGGGTCTGGCTTTTGTTCCCTTTGTGCGCATGGCAGCTGTGACGTTCCTGGCGATGCCACCCATTATCCGGCGTTCGGCGGAACACTTAGAAAGGAAAGTCATCGGAATGAGTAAACTGTGCAATATTTGCGCCCAAACATTCCTTTAAGACATAACGAGAAACATTTTTCAACTCCCGCAGCGTTTCGGCTGTTTGGCCAGCCGTGGACGGCGTCATGAGACAAAACGGGACAGTTTGCTCATCTTCCCGGGGCCGTTTCCTGTGTGTTTTCTTTGGGGGATTTGGGACAAAAGCGGAGGGTGTTTGGTGAGCTGCCGGGGTGACCAGGGAGCTCTCTGTCTTTACAGGGGATGTAGAAGGCTACAGCTTCCTCACGGTATGGCGGTTCCAAAAGACGAAACAGTCCCGACACCGGCCGTTCTCCTAAGACCCAGAACCAGACATGGGTCCAGTGTCACTTCGTCTATGTCCTATGGTCAGAGAAGTCACAGAGCCGGCCCAGGGTCAAGCAAGGGAGGGGACATAGCTTTTGTCTCTGGATGGAAGGGACGCCCGCCACCGTGGGTGGGAGCTGGGTACCGGCTACGCCTCTGCGGGCTCAGGGATCGTGGGAGACAGGTGCGTGCAGCCCCGTTTTACAGACGAGGTGAAGGTGGGGAGGGGAAGGGGGGCTGCTCAAGGCCTCGGGAGTGGGGGACGTGGGGAGCCGGGTTGGAGCCCACGACCCGCTTCCCGCTGAAGCTCCGACGTGTGTGAGCGGCAGCAGAACCTGGGACCTGTGGGAGCCGGTCCGGCAGGAGCTGGGCCCGTCACCTGAGGCCGAGCCCGCGTCCCTGCGCAGGCAGGAGCGCGCTTGCACGAGGCGGGCGGGGTCGGCGTCAGCCCGCAGCCACCCCTCCGCCGGGCCCCCCGACCGCGAAGGCCGCTCTGTCCATGATTAAAAAAACCCGCAGACTCTTTTAAACGGGGACCACGCGGACGCTCTGGGGTGGTTCAGAGCGCGCTGGCTTGTCCCAGAGATGTTTCCCTGTGAGTATTAATAAAAACAACATGCGTTTCTGTGTGTTGCCATAGAGACGTCCCAAGATGTATGTCCCCGAGACGTATCTCTGGATGCCGTGGCATAATTATCCTCCAAATGTCCCCGAGATTCTGCAGGGCTCCCCGGCCGCGGGGCAGATGCCGAGGGCCGGCCCGGCGGCCCGGGCTCCTTCCTGTCCTTGAGGGGCCGAGCGGTCGGGCCGAGCAAACATCTGGACGCAGGGGCCAGTCGCACATCTGCGGGCGGGGAGGGGCCTTCCAGGGACAGGATGCCCCTGGAGCCGGCATCCACAGTGTAAAAGAAACAAAGTGATTTTTGCTTTTCACAAGTCGTGGGTAGATGTAAGGAAGGTCCACGCCTGCAGAGAGCTTCTGTGCGTTTATCTGAGCCCCACCGATGACAAGCCCGGGCAGCCAGGTCTCGGCTGACTGAGGAACTGCCCTGGAGAACGGCAGTTCTGCATCTTATTTTATGCATTAGAATCAAAATAGTGACGTAATGGGGGGCGGGGGGTTCCCTGAAATCCACTATAGCAAACCTGAGCGACACGTCCTTCTTTTAGGGTGGCGGGTGCCGGGCAGTGAACCTCCACAGCACTGCAGATGGCTCTGGGCAGTGGGCTGGCTCAGTGGTCAGCTCTGATGCCCGGTGGGACGGGTCTGGAAGAGGAGGCCACTGACGGGTCAGAGGTGTGCCGTCTTAGGGGCACGGGACAGCGTCGTCAGGGACACCGTCGTCAGGGACGCCGCCCCACGCTGGGGTGACCTTGGCCCCTGGGTCTGTGGGGCCGCCCCTGAGCCTGTCAGGTGTCGTATGTGGCCTCTTCCTTTTTTGTCTGTAAAGTAAATCTTAGGGCTCTAAGTATTTCCCCCGAGGGTCTTTGTTACCAGACAACCTTCCCTCACCCCCTGTCAGCTCCTGAGCTCACAGACCCCAGGGGGTGGGGACGATTCCTCATGGTGCGAGGTGACACGTGTAAGTGGGATGTCACGGGAAGGAATGGTGTCCCCCAGGTAAACTCCAAACAGATGAGGTTTTAGCAATCCGAGTTAAGCGTGGACCTCGATTCATGCTAAGACATCAGTCTCGCGTCATTAGTTGGGACCCAGACTGTGCCGGGGTGTGAGCTGTTCACCCACCGGGGCGCTGGCAGACGGAAGTCTCTGCGCTGTGTCTGCAACTTTCCTGCACCCCTAAAACTGTTCTAAGATAAGCAGGTGCTCAAAACACCCCAGATCAGCCCGTTCCCCTGCGTGGCGCTGGGCAGAGCCCCTCACGGCCCCGCCGTGGAACCAGCCGTGAACTTGGCTCCTGAGGATGGGAATGGGGCCCTCGGGGGCCCCCGGGGCGGCCGGCCTGGTGGAGCTGACGTTCGGGGGCCAGGAGCCGGGGACACAGGGTGCTGCCGCTGTCCTGGGTGATGGGGTGATGGCACCGTCGTTCTCTGGAACGAGATTCTGAGTGGGCGGGACAGGCGGGTGGCAAAGGCAGATACGAGCGCCGTGCGGGGCCTGGACTCGGGGCCGGTGGGCTGGGGGGGTTGCAGCGTGCTGCTGGGCGCATGGCCCACGGCTGTACACTCGATGCCGGGTGTCACGGGATGAATGGTGTCCCCCAGGGAGACCTGTCTGCACCCCCCGCTCCTGGGAGTGTGAGCCTGTTCAGAAATGCGGTCTTTGCAGAAGGGATCGAGTTACGGGTCTCTGACGGGGCCCCAGGTCCAGGGACCGGTGTCCTCAGACAGGAAAGGAGTGGGGAGGATTTGAGACGCGGGGACACACAGAGGGGAAGGCGGTGTGAGGGCGGAAGCAGAGACTGGGGCGATGCTGCTTCGAGCCAAGAAGCACCAAGGATTGCTGGGAACCACCAGCCACGTGAGAGGCCCGGAATGGGTTCCCCTCGGGGCTTCCAGAAGGAACCCCCCTCCCCGCCCACCTCGCCCCGACACCTGGCTTTCGGCCCAGGAAGCTTTCAGATGGCCGACCTCTGGCCTCCGGAAGGGTGAGGAACGTGTGTGTTTGTTGTCCTGAGCCAGGCACTGGGGGCCGTGTGTGCACGGCGGTCCTAGCGAGCGAGCCCACGTGGATTCCCAGCGTCCGCGTCCTCCAGGGGCCTCTGCGCCGTGCGGGGGGCTCTCCTGGCGGCGGGTGGCGGCCGCAGAGCGGGCTGGCGGGCCGATCGTGCAACGCCCGTAGGCGGGCGCCCCACGCCTGCTTGCCCTGTGCCAGGGGTGATCGCAGCGCCCGCCTGCTGCGTCCGCCCTTACCCGGCGAGCTGAGCGGGTCTGCTCTGCACGGTGACAGGAGCGGCCACTGGAAGCCCCGTGCCGGGCCCCCTGTCCGCCCCACGCGAGGCCACGTGGCCACAGCGCGGCCTGGCCTGTGGTGCCCTCCGGTGCCAGACAGATCCCTCCCTCCTTCCCTCCGTCTCTCTCTGACCTGGAGCTCAGGGGTCCTGCCCACACGCTCGGGGGAGCCCACCCCCACATCTTCTCCGAGTTTGATGTTTTCAAAGTCATGTCTGGGGACTCATGGTTGCTAAGAAAATGGTTGCTGAGAACACTTACCCTAAAATTAAAATGTGCGTTTCCACTAAAGAAAGATTCTTCCTGGATCCGACTGTCCCCCGTGCAGCCGCTGCCACGGGGGTGACGAGCAGCTCAGAGGCGCAGCTTTCCTTTCGGGAAGCGTTTTGCCAAATATAAAATACGTGGAGAGGAATTTCGGGACTCGAAGGTTGTCGGGGGAAAGAGACTTTGTTTTCTGAGTTAGCGACCTGCCCCTCGCCCGGACACGAAGTTCGTGGCTGGGCGCCCGGCCCCCAGCGCCCGCCCGGCCCCCAGCGCCCAGGGACACAGGGCTGTTCGCCACCACGGTCCCCTTTCCGGGGTCCATTCGCTCATGCCTGCGCCCGGCGCCGCCGTGTGCCCCGGGCGGACGCACACGAGAGATGCACGGCCCTTGCTGCGGGGACGGGGTGTCTCCATGACGACAGCAGCCGGGCCCCGGATGGCGAGACCACTGCGGGCAGCGCTGTGATGGAGGCGGGTGGTACTATGGCGGCCTCCCGTCTGGCCCCCCTGCTCCGGCCCTGGGCCTTACGACCTCGTCCATCTGCACTCAGCCGCTGAAAGGGTCCTGTGAAAACACTGTCCTCTGCTTCGAGGACGTCCCTCACTGCTCTGAGCTCTCCCTGGCTCCCTGGCCCTCTCGGAAAAAGAGCCACACGATCCCAGTGGACCACAAGCCCCTACGGGATCCTGTTTCCATGTCTCCTCTGTCCCCTCTCCTCACCACCCTCCAGTCTGCTGGGCACGGTCTGGCCCAGGCCTCTGCACCTGCTCCCCACCCCCATGCCCGTCTCCAGGTGGCCGCAGGCTGCCCCTCCCCCACCTCCTTCAGGTCTGAACCCTATTGTCACCTTTGCAGGGAGGTCCCCCGGCTACTCTGTCTAAAACGTCAGCACCGCAGTACTCGCCTATGCGTCTTCCCGATGGTTTTACTCGCGAGCATGTACTAGTGTCTAACACAGTTGGCTTCACTTAGAGCCCCTGTGTGTCGTGTGGCGCCCCCTCTAGCTGGCGGACCCCAGCAGTGAGCACTCCTGGCCTGCCCATGAGCCCTGCCTTCCTCGGGGCCTGGGACAGGGTGTGGCATCAGTCACGTTCTGAACGAGTGGTGACTGCAGGCTGAGGAGCCAGAGGGCTTGGAGGGGGGAACACGAATTTCCCAGCTGGACGAGGGCCGGGGGGAATAGCACGTGCAAAGGGCCTGAGGCAGGAAAGAGCGTGTGTGTTCAGGGACCAGGGAGCCGTGGGTCCTGGGTCGGGGCCGAGCAGGTCAGGGAGGGTGATGGGCTCCGGGTGTCTGCTAGGGGGCTTGACCTTACCCAGAGGCCACAGGGAGGTCCCTGGGTTTTTGAGCATGGGGCAGCACGGTCAGCCTGTGGGAAGCGTGTTGTGTGTTTGCAGGGGGCGGGGGCTGGGTCATTCACCAGAGTCATCTTTGCTTCTTTCATCGACCATCAAGTGCCGTTTCGTACCCTCATTACAAGTCCGTTTGAAGGACTTGCCTCATTCCCACGAGACCGCATTGCGGTACGCCCACGTGGGCCGGGCCGGGCTCGCCAGGGAGGGCATCGGAGGTGGCGGGAGCTGCCATATTCGCCTTGTCGCGGCTAAGCGTTTCTAGATCGGCTAAGCAGTCGATCTAGAACCCTCCTAGACGCACCCCAAGCTGTATTCACCGTGGAGCAATGTCGATAACAAGATGTCACTATGAAAACAGTGAACTTGGCATCTGTGAAATACACGCACAGACGTGCGGCAGGGCACACAGGTCCCTTTCTGTCAGTGCGTCCGGTCAAGTTCATGTCCTAGAGAGCAAGTGGGACAAGCTGGGGTGAGCCGGAGATGCCGTCCCCACGTGGGTGAGCGGGGGGGGGGCGGGGCGCCCCACCAGTGGGAGACGGGGCTGGGGTTTCAGGGGGACGGGCGATGGGAGGGGGGGCGGTGCCATCTGCAGCAGCGGCTGCGGCCAAGGCCAAGACCAAGGCCAAGGCCAAGGCGAGGTGATCAGCTCCTGGCTTCGGGCGTGGGAACCAGCTCCCCTGCTGGAGGCTGGCGTGGGACAGGTGGGACCCGCGAGCCTTGTCCCTTGGGGGTTCCTTGCAGAGGGAGGCGCAGGACCCCCTACGTCACGGCCACTCGTGTTTCACGGGAGGACACACGGGCTGGGCGGGGCTGCTTCTGCCAGTCTCTGGAGTGAGTCTAATTTTACAGATCGAGAGTCCAATAGATTATTTGTCTTTTTTTTTAAGGAAGCTACTACAGTGATAGTATCGACTGTCTTTAACTAGATACTTGACCGAGGGATACAAAGGTAGCTTCTGAGGATCCGTGGGGCATCCCTCCTGCGTGGCAGGCGGAGGTGGCCTCGTCCTGTCAGGGGTAAAGGAGAGAAGAACACGGTCGCTTCATTTATCACGTTAAAGCCAGGGCCGCTTCTTTTGCGATTTTAAAAACGGTTTCTCGTTTGGAGGGAGGCTTTTAAACTGGCCACGTAGAGCACCGGGGGGCGGGGGACCCGTCCCGTCCTGGGCCTTTCCTGCCGGCTGTGTTCGGCTGCTCTGGCCTTGTGGGGTAGAGTGGGGTGGGGGACAGGCGGTGGCTCGCTGATCCCGCTCAGGGCGGCCGGGGCCTTTATGGAAACCAGCCCACGTCCCTGGCGCCACTGCACGGCCTCAGACAGCAGTCCCCGGGGCTGCGCTGCAGCGCGCGGCCGCTCGGAAGTGCCCGGCGCTAATTAACGCGTGAATCTGCGGAATAGCCCCAGCCCTGGCCGGTCGTCGCCCTTCATGGAGAGGCCGGCTAGACCCTGCGGCGGGGAGGCCCCCCTCCACTGCGCGGGTGTCTGTGGCGGGGGGTACCCTGCCCAGCCGTGGAGACTCTGCTGTTGTTTGGGAGGCAGCGGGAGCCAGGGAGTGGGCTGAGGGGCCCGTCTGGGTCAGCCCCGGCCGTCATAACGAAATCCCTTAAACTCGGGCTTTAACCAGCCAACATTTACCTCTCACCGTTCTGGAGGCTGGACGGCCAAGGTCAAGGTGCCGGCCAGTTGGTGCTGTTGCAGGTGAGACTGGCAGACAGCTGCCTCCTCACGGTGAGCTCCCCGGGCAGCGGGAGGGAGCAGGGGTGGAGAAGGCCACCGTCTTGTGGTTTAGGGCCCCACCCCGATGACCTTGTTTGACCTTAAGCACCTCCTGCAGTCACCTTGGGATCAGGTCTTTAAGTTAGGACACAGTTCAGCCCATATCAGGGTTGTTGCAATGAGCCCTCTTGCCTGAGGCGTCTGCTGCCAGCCCTGGTGTCACCTCCTCCATGAAGCCTTCCCTTCTCTCCTCTGCATTTCTGGGGCTCACAGTCTTGTCCTGGGTCATGGCCTTCTCTGTTGACTTCACTGGTCACTCAGCCCTTTGCCCTCTGGGCTGGGCACTAAGGTTGGACTTTGGAGGGCTAACCATCCGAGGAGCCCGGGGCCAGTGCGGGGAGTATTCCCAGGGGTGTGGGCTGCTCTCAGGACGTGTGACTGGGCCCCTCTGATTCCGAGGTTCTCCATCCTTCCTGGGACCGCGTCTCTGCCTGGGGCGCCCTCCTTCCCTCTCTGTGGCCCGCTTCTCCTGGGGATTCAGCCTGCTGACTCCTCCTCCAGGAAGCCTTCCGGGGTGCACAGCTAGGAGCCCACTGCACTGTCTTCAGTGCTTGGCGGACAAGGCCTGGCTCTCGTCCCCACTGTTGCTACGTGCCTGCCGCTGCGTGAGTGCTCAGTCAATATTTGTCAATGGAACGGAGCCGCCCCCCACGCCTGGAACGGGGCCTGGCACCCGGTGGGCGCTCAGTGAATGTTTGACGCGTCGAATTCATGGAAGTCGGCAATGCAGATGGGCGGCGACTGCCCGGGAGACGGAGCCGCAGTTAATAAAGCCCTCCCAGCCCCGAGACCCCTGTGAAAGATCGCAGTCTGTGTGAAGCGTCTCGTTCCGGCTCTGCGGGGACGTCCCTCCGGGATTAGCGTTTCAGACGCTCTCACCAGCAGCGAGCGTGTCACGGATAAAAGCTGTGAGCGGCAGAACGAGCGCGGGAGAACAAACACGGGCTATTTGCACATCCCAAATAGAGATGGGAGTCTCCCACGCCCTCCCGTCCTGCCCACTCGCCGAGCTCATGCCCGCAAAGGGCCCCTAACACATTCCTCAGCACCCTTGTCGCTTGGAGCCACCTGACTGCAACCGGGGGAGAGGGAGGGACAGGAGGAGTGCCCTCTGCCAGGGAAGCTGCTGTCAGAGCTGGCCCCCCCGGCACTCCTGGGAGCCTGGGGGGCGGACAGCCTGCGGGATGGGGGTGGGGGTGGGGGGCTGCCTTGGCTTCCGAGAGGCTCTGCGCCAGGGCCCAGGTGGGGGTCGTAGGCAGCTGCGTGACCCCAGGCTGCTGGGAAGCTGGTGGCCCACCGCAGGGTGGGGAGGTGGGTCAGGCCCATTATGGCCCAGCATTCCGGCCCCGGGTTATCTGGGATCGGACGGGCGTTACTGGGCAGCCTCGCACGGCTTTTGTCCCCACTGTCACTGGGAACAAGATTAGCAGGGCCACAGAATCATGGCCTGAGGGGACCAGCACCGAGACAGAACCCTGTCCCCAGTCCTCACGAGGGACAGTGTTTTTTCGTGTCAAACACAGCACAGCGGCCCCGTATCTTCCGTGGTTTCAGTTGCCTGCGGTCAACCACGGTCTGCACACATTTAAAGGAAAATTCCAGAAATAAATAGCTCTTAAGTTTTAAATCGTAGCCCCGTGAAATCCTGAACTGTCTGTCCCCAGTCCAGCCTGGGACGTGACCCGTCCCTTTGTCTGTGTGCGCTCCCGGCTGTTGGTCCCCGAGGCGGTGGACACTGCGGTTTCGTCCACAGCGTGACGGTGGCTAGGATGGGGTCTGCGGTGCGGGCTCTGAGCACGCCTGCTCCCCCGCCTGTAAGGTGCACCGAGCTTCAGACGGCCGCACGGCGGGGCTTGCCTCACCGGCTCCGTGGCTGTCCTCGCGGAGACCCCTCCACGCCTGGCCCTGCGGCCGGCCCCCTCGGGGCCACTTCCCGGGTGGCCACTGGGCTCTAAGTGGCCGCTGGTGTATCCCGTGAGCGACGCTGCTTTCCCGCCTCCTTCTCCTTCCCATGCTCAGACTCTCCACGTCCGGAGTGCAGCCCTGGGGGCGGCTGGGCTGTGGTGAGTGTGCATTCTCACCGCCGAGGCCTGAGCGTCGTGCACGTGCGCACACGCACGTGCATACACGTGCGCACACGTGTCACCCAGGAGGGGCAACGAAGAGCCGTGAGGAGGTGTAGGCGTGGGGACACGGCGTGGCCAGACACGGGGTTCGCATAGAGGGGAAGTCTGGGAGGGCGGAGGCCCGTGTGGGGGCTGCTGGGCTGGCAGATTCCAGAACCGAGTGTCATCCGAGTTCCGGGGACGGGGGCTGGGGGCCGAGGGGGTGCAGGGAGGAGGGGCGGGGCCACGTCAGGGCCGGGTGGGGGCGGCCTCCAGCGCCCCGCAAGGGCTGGCGTTTTGTCCCGTAGCAGCTGGGAGCGGTTCACGGCTCCTGGACAGACATGGCTCTGAACTTGACCGCGGACGGCAGGGAAGCTGCGGCGGAGGCTGGCCTGGTCCAGTTCCGTTTCCCCGAAGTTCACGGACACCCGGCCGAGCCGGTTCCTTGCTCGAGGCCCTGCAGAGCCGCCCCGCCCTGGGCCTGCGGGCGGGCTGCGCTCAGGGTGGCTGGCTGTGGGCGTGCATTTCCATCGCTGAGCCGCCCTGGACCACGCCGTTCGCACCTAGGCCCCGGGGGTGCCCTGCCCGCCCCCACGACGGACACCCCGATGCCCCGCTGAGGCCTCTGGGAGCGGGGCAGGGGCGCCTTTGTCGGCAGCGAGCGGTGCCACCTCGCCGTGGTGGGGGTGGGGCGCCCGGTGGCTCCGGAGGGGACGCCGTCCTGTGTCCTGGGCCCAGCCAGCACCCCCCGGGGGACAGCTCTCCCGCCTCCAACCATCCCCCTCCCTTCCCCTCACTGCTCTCCTTTTCCTTGCTCTCCCTCCTCCCTCCCCCTCCTCCTCGTCCTCTCTCCCTCCCTCCCCCCCGCCCCCACCCCCTTCCTCCCCTCTGGAGGCACCATTGTCGCTGCCCACACTAGGAGGCGATTGTGAAGCCGCCCCCCTGCAGCCCGGGGAGCATGGCGGGCCGAGCTCCGTGAACGCTCAGACTCCCCGCCAGGGCCCCGCGGGTGGCAGCCTGAGCCCGGGCGGCCGCAGGGCGGTTTGCTCTGGGGCTTTGTCTGAGGATGAAGAGCCCCTGGCCGGACGCCACGTTGCCTGGGCAGTGGGGGTGGGGACACGGGGACGGAGCCCCGGCCAGCCTGGGCTGGCCAGGAGGGGCGGGAGCCCGCATGGGGGCAGGGGCCGGACTGGACGCTCCGGCCACATGCTGGGGTTTCAGCGGGGGCGGGGCGCAGTGTGTTGTGGGGGGGCGGACAGGACGGTTCCGCCGTCTGCATTCACGGCCGCGGTGGACGGGGCGGGGGGTGGGTTGTGCTGGGACGTGCCCGGAGCTGGGCGTGTACACCCTTCGTTCACGTGAACCCTTCCGGGGACCGAGCCTCGGTTTCCCCACCTGTGGGCCGCTCGGGGCTGCGGGGAGGGGCGCGTGAGTCTGCGTTTGCGGCAGCCGTGAGGGGCCCGCCCCGCAGGTCAGCGGCAGGAGGCAGCGAGCCCTCCGTGGGCCACGGTGGCTTGTCTGCTGGTGACAAGCGGCACCTCTGCTTCTCAGACCCACGTCTGGCCTGGCGTCCAAGGCGCCCAGAGCCAGCTCTGTGGCCGCCGCTCCCCAGATGTCCGGTCTTCAAGCCTCGTGGGTCCCCGTGTGGATGAGCGTCTGGCGCCCTGCTCCCCGTCTTCTGCCTTTGAGGCTCAGCCGAGCTCGCCCCTCCTGTGGGGGTGTCCCCCCCCCCATCCCAGGACCTCTGTGGCTGCTGTCTGGGCCTCGGCCAGGGCCGCTCTCCCCGGAGGGGGCTGCGTGGTCTGGGTCACCAGCCCCCCTGGGGCCCGCCCCTCTCAGCGTCCCGTGCGGTGCCCAGTGGCCGTGGGAGGGGTGACCCCGGAGCCGGGCTGGGAGGGGAACCCAGGCCGCTCTCTGCCTGTCCCCTGCCATCGGGCTGCAGCCCTGTTCTCTGCATGAATGCCACCTTTGTTCCGCTGTCCCTGCCCCCTCCCGGCCCTTCAGCCTGACCGCACCCTCCCCCCCCCGCCGCCCTGCACCCCGGGACGCTGCTGGGCAGATGCGCTGGGTGGGAGTGGGGAGCCGGACCGCCCCCGTGTGGCCCAGGGGCTCAGCACCCCAGGCAAGCCGCTGCCCCCTGCGGAGTGGTGGGTGGGTTTGTGCGAGCCACTTGGGGTCTTTACCGACAGAGAGTCAGACTGTATCTTGGTGACAAGACAAGCTGACAAGGCCGGCCCGGGCTCAGGCGCCCGCTCAGGAGGCCCCTGGGGACTCAAGAGTGCTGCTCGGGGCCCTGCCCTGCCCCCACCCAGGGGGCCCAGCTCTGCCTCCTGGCCGTGACCCACTCGAGGCCCAGAGCGTCCGTGGGGCCAGGAGTGTGACCCCCTGGGGCTGGGGTCGCCATTCCGGGCTAGTTCAGGACAGCCAGGACCCTGCAGTCCTTTGCTCAGATGGCCCCGCAGGTGTGAGCAAGCTCCTCTCCGACTTGGCCCCCCAGACCAGCCGTGTGGCCAGGGCGTGCGCCCCGAAGCCTGAGGGCTGCCCGAGGGGGTGCAGCACCACCCTCCACACGCGGGCGTCGCCAGGATGGGACTGCGGCCGGAAGGGCAGGGAGTTTGGGGCCTCCACTTGTCCGTGAGTCCTGGGCTCTGCCGTGCTCACGGGCGACAGGGGCGAGTTCCTCGCACAGGGGCGCCAGCCGCGGTCGCCGATGGGGGTCGTGACTCCAGAAAGGGCGTCATAGGCGAGAGGTTCAGGCCGGTCTCCTGGCTGAGTGCTAAAGCCAGGACGCTTTGCCTCACGTCGCGGGAACTCGTCCGGCTGGACGGCCAGAGCCTTCCCCAGCTTCCTGACGGGCCAGAGACCCAGACGAGACCTCGGGGTCCGCACCGCTGGCCAGCGTGCGCCGGCGGTGAGGAGGGGGGTTCCTTAGGGACAGTGCGTTTCTCAGAGCCGGGCGTCCCGAAGGTCACAGGTCACTGTCCCCCCACGGTGGAGAGTGCTGGCTGGGCATAGCGTCCGCCAGCCCTGTGCTGTGCAGTCCCGGGAAGGAGGTGGCCTCCCAAAAGGCCCCACCTGCCACGGCTCCCCCCACTCCTTGCCCCCCCAGGCTGGAGCCCGGGGAGCCCCGAACGGTGGGGAGCTGCTGGGGAGGGCAGCGGAGGGATTAGCAGTGCGGTGGGGATGTGGGGTCCGCTCCCCGCCACCTTGCGGGGGTGACTGGGGAGGGCTGCTCTGCAGACAAAGCGGGTGGCCCAGAGCACGGTGGGGCCACCCTCCCGGGCAGCTGGGAGCCCGGCGCGCTGGGGACCGGCAGCGCGTCCGCGGATGGCAGGCTGTGCCCTAACCACACATCCGTTACCCCTCGGGTGGGCAGCCCAGGGCTCCGGCCCCGTTCGGAGCTGCCGCTCGTCTTCCTGGTGGAAGCGTGCCCTCGGTGGCTGCGCCCTTAGCCACGCTCCTTCTCTCGGTAGGGGCCGCACGGCTCCCATAAGCCTCTCCCCCGCGCCCGTCTGGCCTGACGCATCACAGAGCAGCTGGACGTAGCTGCCCCCTCCTTTCTAAACAAGGCAAAAGCCCCCCACACCCGCCTGGGAAGCTGGAGCGTGTTCGCTAGATGCGTCAATCATCAATCATCGATCGATAGTTGTTCTTTCTTCTTAAAGAGGCCTGGGGAAGGCGCTGGGGTCTCAGGCCTGGAAGGCCACACTCCCCGGTTGTCCCGTCATCTGAAGACGGGCACGGAGAACCCGCCTGCACGGACCTGCACTCCTGCTGCGGGTGGGGGGGGGGGATGGGGCAGAAGGGCACTCACGGGCTCGAGGGACGGGCCGGGGGACAGGGCGGCTGACGCTCCGAGGGACCGCTCGAAGGGGCCAGCGGGCTGGGTTAGGCCGTCACGAGGTTTTCAGAAGCTGGCCTTTTGCGCCAGAGGCCTGGGTCGAGGGCTCGGAGGGCCGAGTGGACGCCGTGGGCAGAGCTCGCGGCCCCTCCTCCCCGTCGGGCAAAGGCCTAGGCTGCCTGAAGCCCCCAGTGTCCCCCACTGCTGGTCTGAGACTCCCGGTACGGTGCGTCCCCAGAGGCCACCAAAACGAGGTGAGGTGGCCGTTTCTGCTCTTCTCCCGCCCGCTGCGCTGACCTCCCGATCGGCTCGCCACGCGGCGCGGGGCTCTGGGCTGCGTTCCCGCTGGTCTGGAAGGGTGCGGTTAACACCTAGAATTCTCCTTCCTGCTGGTTCCTTCTTGGGCAGATCCAGCCGCACAGCACCTCATCAGGGCTGCGGAACCCTCCTCCCCTTGCTCCCCTCTCCTCCCTCCCCTCCCTGCCCCTTCTCTCCCGCCTCCCCCCCCCCCCGCCTCCTCCCATCTCCATGCTGGACTCCCCTCTGCGGCCCCAGGCAGCGCAGAGGTGAGTGGGCGGGCCAGCCGTCTACACCTGCAGTGTCCACACCAGCAGCCTCCCCTCCGGGCGCAGCTCCGGGTCACAGAGCATTTTGTTGCGAGCGTATTATCACGATCTCGCCTCCGGCGCCATGTCGCAGCCCCCGCCACGTCCCGGGGCAGGCTCACGGCGGGGGGGGGGGCACGTGCAGACGGGAGGCGGCCGGAGCCCCCGGCCTCCGAGGGCCCGCATGCTGCCGAGGGAAGACGCCAGTGCCTGTTCCCGAGGTCTGCCCGCCCCTCTGCCGGCCTCCTCCCGGCCCGGGCTTGCTCTGCACACCTGCCCGCGCCGAGCCCACTCCTGCCTCGCGGCTTTGCACTTGCCCTTCTGTCCCCCCAACAGAAGAGGCATCGGTGTCCGCACCCCCCTAGATGTGGTCACGTTCTCGGTTACCGCTCTGGTCCTTTTTAAAAAATCTAATGAGGAGAGGGGATCAGGACACAGACACCCAGAGGGTCGGCCGCATGAGGACACGGCGGGGGGAGGCGCCGGCCGTGCGCCAGCAGGGGAGGGACGCCTCGGGAGGACCCAGCCCCCTCCACCCCCGGATCTCGCACCCCAGCCTCCTGGGCTGTGGGAGAACGCCGTTCTGTGATGGGGGCCCGGCCGTGGCACTCTGTCACGCGTGGCCTGCCAGCGGGTCCCACCTTCATCCCGTGTGTCCCGCCTTCACCCCGGGTGACCGGAGGCCTGCGGTGGCCGTGAGCAGCTTGTGCCTGACGGGGTTTGTCCTCTGAGAAGGACGCTCAGCAGTGGTGACGATCAGAAATTCTGCTGGACGTAGACTTGTGGGGTACAGAGATGGACGGAGGGTGAGGCCGGAGGCTGCACATGCCGAGTGTGGGGGGCACCCCGTCACCCCGTGTGCTCACGCCGGTCCCCTGCTGACGGCACAGAGGCGGGTGCAGGGCCTCCCGAGGCCACTTCAGCTCCTCCCTGCTGTGGTCACTCTCTCGACGTGGGGAGAGGCTGGCGTTCGGGTCCGGGCACCCCACTGCTGCCCTGTCACTGTCAAACCCTCCCTGACTCGTAATGACAATAATCACCATCAGCCAGCTGACGGCACGTGGCGTGGGGAGCAGGTGTCGCGGCTGGGGGTGGGGGGCACATCTTGGGGGGCTGTGGGGCAGGCCCCCATCACTGTGGGCAGCTGCGTGTGAGGAGAATGCAGGGGTGGCTTGCCGGTTGTGGGGGGTGGAGGGAGAGGGGACGTTTTGAAGGGGGTCACAATTCTGGCTTCTGGGGCTGAGGACCAATCGTGGGGCCGGGGACCGGTCATGGGGCCAGCTCCGAGGGAGAAGAGGCAGAGAGCAGGGGACTGGAGAGGGGACAAGGGAGAGCGGGGAGTGGCTTTGGTCCCACTGGCTCTAGGGAGCAGGGACAAGTCAGGGCTGCTGCATTTGTTCTGAGGATGACGCGGCTGGAGCAGAGTGGACTGGGGGCAGAGGCCCGGATGGGGTGTGACCCTGCCGCCCGAGACTCCCCGGCTGCAGGACGGGGCTCCCAGGGGCTGGGGCATGTGTGGGAGGCGTCTTCAGTTCCGGAAGCTCATCCTGGGAGGGGTCAGATGTGTCCTGTGCCGGCCTGAGCTCAGCCAGGGGACAGTCCTGTGGACACACCCCTGCCAGGGCAGCGAGCAGAGCTGCTCGGATGAGGTGGCCTCGTCTCGGGGGTGCAGGCAAGGGTGGGTGCAGGTGACACGCGAAGGCTCGTCGGGCCAGTGGGGTGTCAGGCAGGAGAGCTGGGAGGCACCCCTCAGATGTGGGGGTTGGGTTGGGGGCCCTTTCCACCGCCCAGCACCCAGAGTTAGTTCCTTGACAAAGAAGGGTGTGTCCATCCCCCCACCCCCTGCCCCACTCCCCAGGGCTCAGAGCTGTTTCGGGTCCTGGGACCATCTGAGGGGTTGTGCTGTCCCGCTCCTGGGGTTCCTGAGACGTCCCGCCCTGGGGGCGCTGCTGTGTTTTGGGGAAACTGAGGCTGGGGACAGACTTGGTGGCTGACCAGGGACCCCCCCGGGAAGGGGCAGAGAAGGGGCTGGCCGAGTCCGAGGCCTCATCAGCGCGCTGCCCCTCCCCCGCCCAGGCCCGAACCGCTTCCAGAGCCAAACAAAGACGGCGCTGTGCGGTGACCGTGGCCGGCCGCCGATCCGGAAGCTTCCGTGCGTGCCCTCTCCTCTCTCCCGAGCAGCCTGGGAACTTCCCTCCGTAACTAATTCACCCGGAAGAGAAGGGACGAGCCCTCGTGCGCACGGCGTCCCACAGGGCCTCCTGCCTTCTCCCGGGGCGCCCCCCGGGGCAGAGCCCGGCTAGGGGCAGCATCCCTTGCGCTCTAGGGGGACGGGCTCAGGGGGCTGTGCCTGCCAGCCGCGGGGCCGGGACCCAGGCTCGGGTGCTGGCTCTGCCCGTTGTCCCTGCCCTCTGCGCCCAGTGTCATCGTCACCGCGTTTTCCTGGGGGGGAACTAGCCAGGGGGAGCTGACAGCTGCTCTGTCAGCGCTGGGGAGACAGAGCTTCAGCCTGGCCGTGGGAGCGGAGTGTGCGTGCGCACTTGTGCGTGTGTGTATGTGCATGCGCGTGTGCACATGTGTGCATGTGCAGGTGTATGGGTGTGCGTGCACGTGCATGTGCCCATGTGTGCATATGCAGGCATGTGCATGTGCGTACGTGCATGCACAGGTGTATGTACGCATATATGTGCACGCGTGTACAGGTGTGTGCATGCGCAGATATTGCGTGCGTGTGTACACGTGTGTGCGTGTGCAGACTGCACATGTGTAGATATGTGCGTGTGTGTAGGTGTGTGCGTGCGTGCAGGTGTATGCGCATATGCAGTTGCATGCGTGTTTGTGTGCAGCTGTGTGCGTGTGTGCAGATATGTGTGTGTGTAGGTGTGTGCGTGCAGGTGTATGCACACATGCAGTTGTATGCGTGTGTGCAGATAGATGCGTGTGTGTGTAGATATGTGCGTGCAGGTGTATGTGCACATGCAGTTGTATGCGTGTTTGTGTGCAGCTGTGTGCGTGTGTGCAGATACATGCGTGTGTGTGTAGGTGTGCATGTGTGTGCCTGTGCACATGTAGGCCTGTGAAGACTTGAGGCTGCAAAGACGGGTTTGAGCCGGTGAGCTGGCAAATCCGCAAAGACGGAGATGTGCACAGACTCGCGTCCTGAGGCAGCCGCGCCTCCTGGTGTGTCCCAGACAGAAATGGTCAGCGTGAGCCACCGCCACGTGCCAGCCTTAGGCAGGGGTTCAGAAAGGGGTTTTATGGAGGCACGAGTGATAGGCAGTATTAGATTGCAAATATTTAAAGTGTACAGTTTGATTAGTTTCGACATATTTGTTCACCTGTGCAACCCTCATCGCGAGAGCAGACATACTCATCACCCCGAAAGTTTTCATGCTCCCCCTTAAATCTCTTCTCCCCACTCCCCCGCCTGCTCCCCATACAGCACCGCCCCTGTCACTGTGGGTCCCCTTGCCTGTCCATGCGTCGGGGGGGACCACACAGACTGTCTCTCGTCTGCCTCTCACTCAGCGTGGCTATTTCGAGGTTCACCCATGTTGTCACGTGTGCCAGTTGGGAGTGTATGAGCTCATTCTCATTGTCATTTGTGTCCTCACACCCTGGACTGTGGCCACACGGGCCTGTGACCCAGCACGAGCTAGGTCGGTCCACCCAGTAGGGACCGGCTGCCCGTCTGCTCCGGGTCAGACTGGCGCCAATGCCGCAGGGTGGGGAGGGGACAGGACCCACCCTTCACCTGCAGGAGCCCGGGATCTGGGGATGGGGCCAGGTGAGGAGGCTGCTGACTCCGAGGTGGGCTCTCTGCCACCCCGTCACTTTGCTCACGCCCTCCTTCCTTCTAGGAGGACCCTTCCCCTCCTAGAAAAAGTCCCATGGTGACTTTTAGAGGTGTCCCAGGAAGCCTTGCTTCTCTCTAGTGAGGACTCTCTCATCCGAGGCCCCTGGCTCTTTGTCTCCCCTGCTCCTCCCAGCCACCTCCGTTCCGGTCGTTGACGTCTGGTGCTTCTCCACCCAACACCTCGCTGCAGGCGTCGTGTCTCCACAGCCCTGCCTTCTCAGCACTGGGGAGAGGATGAGGCCAGAGATCCCTCTGTCATCCGTCTGTCACTCCATCCACCCATCCATCCATCTGTCCATCCATCATTCGTCACTCCATCCATCCATCCATCAATCATCCATCTGCCACTCCACCCATCCATCCATCCGTCCATCCATCCATCATCCGTCACTCCATCCGTCCATCCACCCATCCATCCATCTGTCATCCATCCATTTTTTCATTCATCTATCATCTGTCACTCCATCCACCCACCCATCCACCCATCCATCCATCCATCCATCCATCCATCCATCCATCCATCCATCATCTGTCACTCCATTTACCTATCCATCCATCCGTCCATCTTCCATCCATCCATCCATCCATCCATTTTTCCATCCATCCATCATCTGTCACTCCAACTGCCCATCCATCCATCCATCCATCCATTACTGTCACTCTATATATCCTTCCATCCATCCATCTGTCCACCCATCCATCTATTCATCCATCCATCCATCCATCCATCCATTTATTCATCATCTGTCACTCTATCCATCCATCCATCCATCCATCCATCCATCCATCCATCCATCCATCCATTCATCCATCATCTATCCATCATTCGTCAATCTATCCATCCATCCATCCTTCCATCCAGCCATCATCTATTACCCCATCCATCCATCCACCCATCCATCTGTCCTTCCGTCCATCCATCATCCGTCACTCCATACACCCATCTATCCATCCATCCATCCATCCATCCATCCATCCATCCATCCATCCATCACCCGTCATTCTATACATCCATCCATCCATCATCCATCCATCATTCGTCAATCTATCCATCCATCCATCCATCCATCCATCCATCCATCCATCCATCCATTCATCTTTTATTCTTCTACCCTTCCTCCCTTCTTCCTTTCCTTCCTCCATCCCTCCATTCACCCGAACAACAGATATTTGTTGAGCATCTCCAGTGCTAAGTATCTGGGATTCAGGAGAAGACACAGAAAGGACCATTCAGTACGCTTTTGGTGAGCACCTACCACAAGCCAGGGAAGCACAACCCGAAGCGCTAAATGTCTGGGATAAATACTTCGGTATAAACTGAAGGATTAGGACGGTACCTAGTAATTGCTTGTGAAGAGTTAGCCTTTTTAGTACTTAAAACATGACCCTGGACACCTTATCTGACTTTCCTGAGCCATTACATGGATTAAATGAGAACAGGTATAACGTGCTTAGCTTAGAAAATGTTAACTCTTATTATTAGCTATTAAGGATGTCAGGGTGAATTGTGGGATAGCGCTGAAATATTCCATCCACGCGAGAGATACATGGGGGCCCAGAGGCAGTGTCCTTGCCCAGTTCTTGGCCATTTTGGATGTGTTACTGGAAGTCCAGCCCCAGCCCCCCACGGAGGCGTCGTAGCTAGCTCAGAGGGACCTCCCCCTCCTGTGGAGGGGAGCGAGACCCCAGGGGCTGGGACCCCTGCCCCAGACTCCTGAGCCTTTGAGGGAGGGACTTGGGTCTCTGCAGGCTCTCTATGTGAGCCCCCGGGGGTCAGCAGTTTGCAGGGGCCCCCTTGTCACTCCCCAAGCAGCCGTGGAGTCAGAGACCCTTCAGGCACCAGAGCAGAGCTTCAGGGGTCCCCAGTATCCTGAGAATCAGGGCTTACAGATCAACAGCTTGAACATTCAACAAACGTTGACACCCACCTCGTGCCTGCTGCAGGGCCAAGGGCTGGGGACAGCAGTGACAGAGTGGCTTGTGGCAGTCGTAACTCACATGTGCCCTGGTGTGCCGGATGTGTGGGGGCTGGGGGAGCCCAGAGATCTGATGGATGAATAGGGAGCTGGAGGTGGCAGGGGGCCAGCTGAGCAGGGGAGGGTCCCGTGGTGCTGGTGGAGGGTGGTGGCGGGCGGAGGCTGGCCCGGTGAGCTGCACGGTGTCCGTGTGTCCACGCGGCCACCTCCGTGCAGGCCCCTTCGCCCCTACCTGGCCTCCCGCTCCTCCCACCAGTCCTTCCTTCTCCTCCCCCTGAGCAAGGCGCCTCTTCCCGCCTGTCCCCTGCTCGCTGCAGGGGTCATGGCTTCTCCACCCTGGTTCCAGGGCCAGGGACGGGGACCGCGGGTGTCCGAGTCCCTTCTGCCTTCCACCAGCTGGGAGGCGGTGAGATGCGGGTTCATCCGCGCCCTTCCGGGTCCCAGGTGCACGGCTCTGAAGGCGAGGTGGGGCCCTCAGAGCCACGGGCCCATCCCCCGCTGCCCCCCCCCCCCCGCCGCATGCCCTGCCCCCCTCCACCCGCCGCCCGTGGCTCAGCTGATGAGATGAACGCACAGAAACGGGGAAACACGGTGGGGGCCCCGGGACCAGGCGGGCCAGCGCCGAGCAGGCGTCTGGTGTGCGGGCTGCACCGTGTGCCCCAAGTTCACCGTCGAAGCCGCTTGCCTGAGGCTGCCCAGGGAGGGGAGGCCCGGGCACCTGGTGGATAATGTGTCTCCACCTGAAGTGTGTGTGCATCTGCCCGCCAGCCCAGACACGCCGTCCTGTTGCCGCCAGCAGCCGGCGGGAGCCACCCCCGCTGGCCTGGAGGCTGGTATTCCCAGGTTTGCAAACACACTCGGCTGCACACGGCTCGCCCGCCCGTCTGCGGTCGTGAACGCCGGAGGTATTGTTGCTCAGGTGAAAGGTCGTGCCATCACCGGGAGTGAGCTCTCTGTCCACACCCGTCCTCGACGTCTCAGGGCCTTGGGCTTCAGTGGCTTGGAAGCTTTGTGTCTGTACGAAGCTCAGAAATCTGGGTTGGCCCAAACCCCCCACGAATTGAAATACAGAAGCTGGGGACCAGCCATCCATTCAGCACGATGTGGGGAGCACCTGCTACGTGCCAGGCACTGCGGGGCTCTGCGTGCAGCAGTGAATCTATCTATCGATCAGGAAACCCCGGGCCCCGCGGAGCTGAGGTTCTGGGGTGCGGAGGCAGACGCATGTAACAAATTTATACCATCACATGTTGCTTAGCGACGGGGACACGTTCTGGGACGTGTGTCCATCATCAGGCAATTTCTTGTCTTGCGAACATCATGGAGTGACTTGCACACACCTAGGTGGTCCAGCCCGCCGCACACCTGGGCCGCGTGGTCCAGCCCGCCGCACACCTGGCCGCGTGGTCCAGCCTGTTGCTCCTGGGTGATGAGCCTGCACAGCTGTCACCGCATTGAATACTGTAGACCGTTGTGACATAGTGGTAAGTATTTGTGTATCTAAACGTAAAAAAGCTACAGTAAAAATACAGTATAAGAGATAGAAATGGCCCCCTGCAGAGGCCCCCTGCCATGAATGGTGCCTGCAGAGCCAGGAGCTGCTCTGGGTGAGAGGGAGGGGACGTGAAGGCCCAGGACATGGCTGAGACCGCCTCAGACTCTACGCCCAGTGTCCCCCGAGCCCTCCCCCCGCTCCCTTCCGACGCCTCCAGAACCAGAACTCGGAAGCTGCGCCTGGCGCTCCGTGAACGGGGTGCGGGCTGGACTGACGGGAAGTAGCGAGGGCGAGCTGGCTGGGTGACAGTGGTGACAGCGTCGGCGGGCAGCGAAGGCGCCCGGGGATCGGGGAGGAATCGGAGGATGGGGAGAGAGAGGGACGTTGCCATGGCACCGGGGTTTTGGCTGCTACGTGTCAGAGTGGCGTCAGAGCAGGGAACTTCGGGGCAGCTCTGAAACAGGGCGCTTAGCACGGCGTGGGGGGAGCGCCGAGGACGCGGTGTTTGACTTTGGAAGTTTGTTTGTGCTTCCGTCGACGCTGTCTGGCGCAGAGGGCTCTCGCTGGCACTGACTGGGCGGGAGAAATAAAACCTGGCGACACTTCACAGCATCCCACACGGAGCTGTTTCCGAGGTGCGGGGACAGGCGGGCCCCGCGCTGCCACAGACCTGTGTTCACGGGCCCTCCACAGCCAAGGCCACCGTCGCAGTCCGCGGGACCGCCGTCGTGTGCGAGGGCCGTCACGGCTGTCACGGCGTGCTGTGCGGCGGTAGCTAGTTACGTGGCGAGCGCCCGGGACTGGCTTGACGGGGGCGGTTCCTCAGCTTTGCCCGCAGGACCCCTCACACGTGGCCCGGCCATTCTTCCTTCCCTCTGATTTGCTGAGGGGGACTCTCCCTGCCACGCAATGCACCCTTCTAGGGGTGCAGCATTCTGAGTTTTGACAAACGCACATGGTCGTATCGACGTCACCGCGCTCAAGCTGGGGAACGGTCTGCGGCCCCCACGGCGCCCGGTGTTCCCCTGTGGTCAGCACGCCCCGCGTCCCCCGGGCCTGGTGGTGGATCTGGGTCTGTGCCTGCAGCTCTGCCTCATCCGGAACGCGGTGCAGCGATCACGTGATCACGCACATGGCCCCGCGTGCAGCCTGCGGGTCTGATGTCCGAGACTCGTCCACACCGCTGTGTGCATCTGTCGTGCGTCCGTCCGTGTGGCCCGGCCGTGGTCTGCTGTCCACGTAGGCGCGGTTCCGGCCTTTCCTTCGCCACTGGGCTGTTTGTAGCTTTTTCTTTTTTTACACGTGCCCTGTAATGTTTGATTGATTGCTGGACATTGTGTGCAGACCCAGCGGTAAATAGGAGTATCCTGGAAACGGGCCCACGTCCTCTCTGGCCAGGCTGCTGGTGGAGGGTTCGAGCTGGGTTTGGGTTTTATCGCTTACATGTCTAACCGCACCTCTAACTCGTCTCATCTGGCTCACGTGAATTTTTCATCCTTTAAAAAGCATGACATTGAATTTTAAAAACCTGGCGCTCCGGCTTCTCGTGAGAAGGAAGTTTGGTAACACTGGCCCGGCGTGATGGCGCGTCATCAGCCACCTTGCGCTGAGCGGCTGTCCCGCCTGGGGTGGGGCCCGTGCTCCCCACCTTGCCGCAGGCCCCCTCCCCCACTTCCTAATGCTTCCCCCGCCCTGCCTCTCCTTTACCGTAGCCTCCTGGTTCTCGCAAACCGTCGGGTTTGTGGCACCAGGCGCTGGATGACAGTGCGTGCTTTTTACGAAGCTAGGGAGCCACATGCGTCACTTAAAAAAACAGATTTCCACCTCGACGGTTAGAATTAAAGCTATAATTCAGAGATCCATGCTGGAGGTTTTTAGGGAACCCCATCCCAGGTGGTGGCCCCCGGGTCTCTTTGGGCCCGCTCGGTGCATCACGCAGGTGGCCGTGCGCCCCCTGCCATCCAGGGCTGGGTTTCAAGGGCGGACAGCGTCCCCTGGGGTGAGAGGGGCTTCTGACTCATGTCTGGGAATAACGGACACGGGACAGGCTGGGTGTCCTCGCCTCCACCCGCGGCATGTGACGTGATGTGCCGGCAAGAGTTACGTCCACCGGTCTGTGCAGAGGACGCAGCTCTCAGAGTCAGCTGCCAGGTGGCCGGAGCGACAGCTGACGTTCGCCAGACGGCTCCTCGTGGGGGATCGAGAGGCACAAACACGTCCACGTGCGCGGACGGGCCGCGGCGTCCAGACGGGAGGGCAGGGCCCGGCGGCTCTTTGATGACGCCGGCCCGTGTGTCACTGTCACCCGCCCATGGCAGGCTGGGGACGGCCGGGGCGGAGCAGGCCGAGTGACGTGAGCCCGAGCTGCTCGTGTCACACGCGCACGCCGGCCACGCATCCCGCTCAGGGAAACGCTGGTTGCGGGGTCCTCTGGTCTCGGGGTCCTCCCAGGGCGGCTCACAGAGCAGGGCCCGCCCTCGGGGCCAAATTCCGTCAGGGGAAACGGGACAGGACGTGGGGAAGTCAGTACACAGGGCGCTTCTGGGGACCCTGGACGGGAGCCAGGGGCCAGGAGAGGCTGCCGGCTGCGGGGGCCAGGGCCCTGGAGACCTGGCCCCTTGTCCTTGGGATCAGGGAGGGGCCTGGGCGCCCAGGCCCAGGGCCAGAGAGGACAAAGGAGCCGGTGTGACGGGCACTGGGCCACTGGGCCGGAGGGCGGTGTGCACAAGGACACAGAGAACAGGGCGGTGTGCACAAGGGCGGCAGAGAACAGGGCAGTGTGCACAAGGGCGGTGGGCCGCGCCGAGAGGCCCAGGCGAGCCCACCAGGCCGGGCCCCGCCACACCCCTGGCCACGACCGGACGGCCCCGACCGTGTTCTTGGTTTGTCTAACGTCCGTCTCTGCATCTCAGGACTGAAGCCCCCGGTTCCCGGATCGGCCCGCCCAGCCCCCTCCCACCCCTCCCCCCTGCCCCCCTGCCCCCCTGCCCGTCACAGCCTCCTCTGGCCTCGGCCCTGCACGTGCTCCCCTCTCTGGACAAGCGAGTCCCGTCCCCTCCCCTTCCCGCCCGGCGGCACCGGCTCCGCGTGGCCCTGACTCTCGCTCCTGCCGCCCTGCCGGGCTCCCTCGGTCTCGGTGGGTGTCAGCTGCAGGCAAGCCGTTGACGAGCAGGGCCCTGAGTCACCTGTCTTTGCAATGCCACCCATCCCGCCCCTCCCTCCACCCTGTGCACCCCCTTTCTCTCAGCAAATTGTAATTAGGGGTGGAGAAGGACAGGGCAGGGGAGTGATCCCTCTGGCCTGGGTGCCCACACGCCAGGCAGGGGGCTGGCTGGTTGTCGGAGCTGCCCCGCTACCCCCTCCCCTCCCCCCTCCCCTCCCCTCCCCTCCCCTCCCCAACAAACCCTTCTGAGCTCCACTTGCAGCCTCAAAGCGAGGGTGTGGGGTGGAGACACCAGGGTTAAGAAGACACACGTCTTGTCATGTGTGAATGACAAGTGCAAGAGCTGTCGCTTTCCTCTGAAACTGAAGGGTGGCTTTGTCACTTCCCTAGGCCGACCTTTGTCACCGTTGGGTGGCAGAGGGGTGTGGTGGCCGAGCCCCGCAGGCCTGTGTCCGGCTCCTGGGTCTGACTCTGGCTCTGCTGAGCTGCTTGCCTGGGAGAAGGTGGCAGAGAAGACGGGAGGGGCTCCCGGCCCGTGGGAGGAGGTGGGCTGGGGGAGGTGGAGGCAGGTGGCTGGCAGGTGTGGGACAGGGGGGGCTGGGCTCGTTGGCAGCCCTGCAGGTGGGGTGGTGGTGGCTCCACTCACAGATGGGGAGACGCAGCAGGTGGGGGGCCTGGTGGACGGCCTTTCTGCCTCGGCCCCTCCTTCGGACGGAGGCCAGCCGGGGTGTGGAGCAGGGTGGTGTGCGGTGGGGTGGGAGGGGCTCGGGGCTGGGGGGTGCCCGCTTCACCCCACTCACCTCCGCACCTTTGTCTGTACAATGGGGCTTGTGCCGTCGTGAGGTTTGGGTGGAGGCTGTGGACGGAGCACCTCTCGGCCCCGGGGATGAGTGAGGGGTGAGTGAACCCGGCGGGAAGGGAGGGCTGAAGACGGTAACCGGTTCTCGGTGCCCGGAAAGGGGAAATGCAGGGACTCCTCTGGCCTCCCACGGCGTGAAGGGGCGTCTGCCGGGCGCCCCGACAGCTGAGGGGAGCCGCTGCACGTCGGTTCAGCCGTGTGGGTGCGGACACACCAGGCTCTCCTGGGGGTCGGTCCCCGGCACCGAGCAGAGCGCGGGGAGGCCCCTGGGCTGGGCTCTTCAGGTGCCTCCCTTCTCAGAGGGGGGGTCAGGTGACCGCCAGGTTCCCACGCCCGTGCCCCTCAGGCACAGACTGTGAGTGGTGTCCCTATGCCACCGGCCACCATTTCATGAGCATCACTGAGCCCCTACTGTGCGCGCGACGCTCCCCGGGGCGCACCGTGAGTCGGGGGGGCATGGGGCGAGCAGGGGGCGAGTCTCCGTCTTCCCCAGCCGAGCGGAACGCTGCTGGGGGCGGGAGGCGGGGAAGGGTGTTCTGGAAGAGGGATCCGCATTCACAGAGGCTCAGAGGTGGCCGCGAGAGGCCGTGTGCTGGGGCTCCCGGGGCGGGCTCTGCCCCTGTCACAGGGTGCAGTGGGGCAGGGAGGCTTCGGGGAGGCGGGGTCCAGGGCTCTGAGGCAGGGGTGTCTGTCCCGGGGTCCGGGGCAGCAGGCGTCAGGATCTGTCTGACAGAGCGCCCCCCGAGTGGACGCCGGGCAGGGTGTGCCTTGCTTCCGTTTCTGCACACGGGGACGGCAGGCTGGTGGCCGTCTGGTGACAGACTGATGTCCCAGCTTGGGGCAGGAGGGAGGCCGAGCTGCCGGAGGCCGGCCAGCTTCCGCGGCTGGAGCTGGGGCAGGAAGTGCTGGCCGGAGGTGGAAGGTCGAGGCAGCGATGGGCGGGGGGCTGGGGGAGCCCCGCCCATCCTGGTGAAGGGCCTCATTGATGGCGGCCGCAGGGGCCTTCCTGCCGGCTCCCCCACCGTCCCCTGCGCCGAGGGGCCTCTGGCACGGCCCCGCTCACAGCTGCTTGGCGACTGTTTCCGAGCTGTGTCACCCTGACATGGAGCCAGCAGCTCCCCGGGCCTGCTCCGCTCTGCCTCGCCCGCGGGCTGGCGGCCGGGCGCTCGGTGCCGCTCGTGCAGAGCCAAACGCCACGGCGGGCAGCTCCTGATGGGCGGCTCCCGACGGGCAGGTCCCGACGAGTGGCTCCTGGAGGCCAGAGCCCGCACCCCCTCCGAGGCACTGGGCGAGAACCCTCCCCGCTTCCCGCTCTGCGGATCCCGCCATCCCGGGCTGCCGGGCGTGCGGCTGCAGCGTGGCCTCGCTCCCTGCGTGGTCCGTGTGCGTGTCCCCTGCCCGGGTGCATGGTGAGCGTGGCCGTCCTCCCTGCACGTGGTCGTCCTCCCTGCGCGTGGCCGTCCTCCCTGCGCGTGGCCGTCCTCCCTGCGCGTGGTCGTCCTCCCTGCACGTGGCCGTCCTCCCTGTGTGCAGCCGAGCGAGGCCGTCCTCCCTGAGCGTGGTCGTCCTCCTTGCGCGTGGCCATCCTCCTTGCGTGTGGCCGTCCTCCCTGAGCGTGGCTGTCCTCCCTGAGCGTGGCTGTCCTCACTGAGCGTGGCCTCCTCCCTGAGCGTGGTCGTCCTCCTTGCACGTGGCCGTCCTCCCTGCCTGTGGCTGAGCGTGGCCGTCCTCCCTGAGCGTGGTCGTCCTCCCTACGTGCGGTGGAGCATGGCTGTCCTCCCTGTGTGCTCTGAGTCCACGGCCCCTGTCCTTTCTGTTATGAGACACCGGCTCTTGGATTGGGGCCCCCCTCCCCCCGATCTAGAGCAGCCTCATCTTAACCCGAACACATCTGCCAAGACCCTGTTTGCAAACGAGGCCGTGCTTTGCAGGTCTGGTACATGTGAATTTTGGGGACCCGCTGTGGTCCCACCCCTCACGCAACCTCCCGGCCCAGGCCCAGCCACGTGGTGACTGCAGCCCCAGAACGCGGCCCGCCCCCGCCCGCCGCCCCTCCCCCCCCGTGTCAAGGTGGAGCACGGTGGCCTCTGAGTGCCCCGGGTGGCCTGGCGCTGGGAAGAGTCGGGAGGCCGTCCCCGCCCCCTGTGACGCAGAGCTCCGGGCACAGGCTCAGGTCAAGCTCCGCCACTCAATGGGGTCTTTGAGTGGCCCACAGAGCGCTCTCATGGCTGCGGCCGGGTGCTGGGGCAGAGGGGCCATCCGTCCAGCCGCCCACGCGGGGCGAGGACAGCTAGTGCTGGGCTGACCCTCCAGAGACCCCCTGGGGGCCCGAGGGGCTTTGTGCGGAAGTGAAAAGGGCCACAGATAACACGGCAGCTCCCCACCCACCGAGGACAGCCCCGCCAGCCACCAAGCCCCGCGAGGAATGTGCGTGTTTGCGTCACCGGTCCTGCCTGCAGCTGAGGGGTCCCCGGAGCCACGGGCTGTTGAGGGGACCAGGTCAGGGAGTCACCGGGGCTCCTCCTTGCTCCTGACCCCTTCCTCCCAGCAGCCCACCCCTTGCCGCCATTGTCCCACGTCCCCTTTCCTCCTTGCGAGTTGAGTCTCCCCTGCCTGGCTCTTGTGAGGCCACTTGTGACCGCATTCGAGGCCCGTGTGGATGGTTCAGGCCAGCCCCTACCTCGAGACCCTCCCTCAGCCTGATCCCGGCTGCAGTCTCTTTGCCAGTTCAGGTGACATATTTATAGGTTTAGGGGACTAAGGCGTGGGCATCCCGGGGGGACCATCAATCAGCGGACCACAGAGGCCCTCTTGGTCAGGATACCTGAGCCAAAGGCGGCTCCATTCCCCCTGGAGCACGGGACTCAGGTGGAGCTGGGTTCCACCGCGAACCCCTGGCCGCGGGGCACAGATCTGAAGGTGCGGATTCGGGGACTCCGCCTCGCGGATGGGGGAGCGTCCTCGCCAGGCCACGCCCGGACGCCCAGCTCCTTCCACTGGGCGTGGTGACCCCAGAACTTAGACTCGAAGTGAGAATTCAGCAGTTACACTTAGGACTTGGAGCGCCCCCTGCAGGCGGCCCTGCAGCTCCCCAGCCTCCTAGAGACCCCGCCCCTGCCTTGAGAGGCGGGGTTTGCCCGCACGCAAATCCAGGCGGCCGCTCAGAGGGAAGCGACGCGGGCGAGCCCCTGGCCAGCCCACGGCTGTTCCTCCACAAGTACAGACGCAGAGGGGATGGCAGGTGCCAGGGCCGCAGACAAAGGCAGGCGAGGGGCGGGAGGTGGGGGACAGGGTGGGAGAGGGGAGCGCCGGCCCAGGTCACGCAGTGGGGGCTTCGCCCACGTGGAGGGGTCAGGGTTTCATTCTCCGTGGTCTGGAAACCGACGGGGTCCCTGTGGGGGCCTGTGACGGAGGTGCAACGATGCTCCTCAGGCCTGAGGCTTGAGAAGGGACTTGTGCAGCACGGGTCGGCCACCTGGGGTCCGGTGGCAGGGCGATGGCTGCTGGGCTCGGTGGAGGCAGCTAGGAGCTGGGCCGGCCGCCAGGGGCCAGGTTGCTCGTTTGAGCCTGCAGTGGGTGTCTTTGCAAAGCTGGGGAGTGACAGGCCCCCATGTGAGGTGACACTCCATCCAGGCACAGGTGGGGGGGGGGACGGGCTTTGGGGCCAGAGTGATCCAGGGGGTGATGAAAGCAAGCCTGGTGTGGGAGGGAGGGGCCACCCTCGAAGCAGCACTTCTGACTGTCACACGCCCACGATCCCCTGGGACCTCGTTAAGAAGCAGGTTCTGATTCAGTGGGTCCGGGTGAAGCCAGACACTGTTCCTAACAAGCTCCCAGGTGACGGGTGACACGGGTCCCCAGAGCGCTGTGAGAGGCAGAGGGTCAAGCGGCTCAAATCCTTCACCGCCTGCAAACCTCCAGACCCCTGCTGGGAGGCTGTCAGGAGCCCCACATGACAGAGGGGGACACGGAGGCTCCAAGAGGGGCAGGGGCTGTCCGGGATCTCACAGGAAGGGCAGGGGCCGGAATGCAGGCCCATGTCCACACCGGGCTGTCCCGAGGGAGGGTGCCTGCCTGCTCACCCAGCCATTCCCGTGGGGCTAGGTCGGAAGCCCCCAGCAAAAGCTCTTACCTGGGGAGTGAGGAGCTTGGGAGTGTCTGTCGGCCTCGTAATGAACACAGGCTTTTCAGGGCTCAGGGGAGGCGGGATGAGAACTGTGTTTCATGAGCACCTACTGTGTGCCAGGTCCTTCCTGCGTTACTGCGTCTATCCTTGACACAGCCAGCAGCTCTCGGCTTCAGTGTTCAGCACACAGTAGGTGCTCAGGAAAGGTCAGTCAGGCTGAGGTGGGGTGTCTCCATCCCCCAGGCTCAGGGTGACCAGAAGCAGCTGCCAGACATGGTGGCAGCTCTGTCCCGGTGCCCCATGCCCCTGTCGGCTTCGCTGAGGCACACTGTCCCCGGGCGGCATGGCTCCTGCAGACAGTGGTTGCTGGCCCCGGGAGGACGGCCTAGCCGGCTCCCACACCCGGCCTGCCTCCACGTGGGTTTACGGGCAGAGTGTAGGCACCTGGCTTCCCCACCTGTCCCCAGCCTGGGCGACCAGTGACCAGAATACTCATGCCTGTGAGGTGGCAGGGTCTTTCCAGGCGGGGCACCCGGAGGGCAGAGGGCGGATTTCAGACCCCAAAAGATCTAGGCGAGGTGGGGAGAGGCTGTGACGGCGTGGGGAGGGGCCGTCACGACGTGGGCGGGGCCATCATAACGTGGGGGTGGGGCCATTATGACGCAGGGAGGGGCCATCACGACGTGGGGCGGGGCCATCATGATGTGGGGCGGGGCCATCATGACGCAGGGGGGGGCCATCACGACGTGAGGCGGGGCCATCATGATGTGGGGGCGGGGCCATCACGACATGGGGGCGGGGCTCACCCCGCCCTCCCGGCGCGGTTCCACAGGCAGGCGGAGAAGCCCAACCACGCGTGGGGCCGGACCTCTGCCGAGCGGAGCGGCCGTCACAAACCCAGAGCCTCCTCCCCGAGCCCTCGGCCTCCTGGGCCACCTGTCAGTGAGTGTCGTGACCTCTGCCTTTGGGGGCGCGCAGAGGCCCGGCCACCAGAGACGGGAGTGCTGGGGGAGGCACAGAGAGAGGGGTTTCGGGTCCCGGTGCACCGGGTTGGAGTCCCAGCTCTGCCTTTTACACGGCCTTGGGCACAGCCTGGCACCCAAGCCCGAGTGACAGTTTCCACTCAGAAAGCACCCCGGGCCGGGGCCAGCAGTGCTGGGGCTGCGGACCTCACTCGTAGAGAGCAGCACTGTTGGCCACCACGCGGGCACTGGACGCAGAGGGGTGACCCTGCCGGATCCCGAGGGCAGCCCGTCCCCTGCACTGCCCCCGGCCCTCCCCAGGGTCCCCACCCGTTTCCGCTTCGCTCCTGGCCCAGGGGAGCAGCCCAGCCAGGACCCTGGTGCCCACACCTGCTGCTGGGTCGGGTGTCGGCTCCCTTGGCCCCTCAGGTGGCGTTAGTGTGTATCTGGGTCCCCCGCAGCCCTCTGCTTGGTCTTTACTCTGACACCAGGGAGGCTGCCCACTGCCCGCTGCCCACTGGCCCTGCTCGGGCTATTAACGCAGTGGCCGGAGGTGCTAAGTGAGTTCCTAGCCACGATGCCAGCTTCCCGGAGATGCCAGGGCCGCCAAAGGCTGGATGGGGCGCCAGCCCGGTGGGGAGGCCTCATCTGCTTTGCTGGGGGGCTGCTGGGCCCCCTGGGTGTCTGTGTAGGGCGGGGACTGTGGGAGGGGCTGGCCTGGGGGGCCTCTGTGTTAAGATAGTGGACCTTGAGGCCCAGAGGGAGGCCTTGGGGTGCCTGAGCCCCACACGCCTCCCCACCCCCGGGACCGCGCCAGGGTCCCTGCGTCCCTCGCCCGCACTTTCCCTAGGATGGGATGCAGCCCTGCCTCTCAGCCCTGGGGCAGGGCGTCCCCACGGGGCTCCGAGCAGTCACTGCCAACCATCTGAAAGTAATAAGGAAGCCGCTTACGGATGAAATAAATACCTTTCACATGAAGCTGTGTCTTGCGGTCGGGGTTTCTTTCTGTCAAAACATTTCTCCTGGCTGAGCGGGGCGGGGGAGGGGCCCCGGAAGCAGCCCCGAGCTCAGAGCTCCCCGTGGCCGGCTTCCCCGCTCCGGTGGACAGCAGGCCGGGCCTCTCTCCCCCAGGCCGGCCGGCCCGCACACAGCCAGGGGCCCTGCTCAACCGGGGCTGACCCTGACCCCACACGGCCCAGCCCCTGCGCCTTCTGTGCCCCACACCCGGCCTCCCGGTCTGCGGACTGAGTGAGGTTCGTGTCCCCATCATCAAATCCCTCACCCTTCACTCCCAGGAGCCTGACGGGGCGAGGGGTCTGGGTGGTCCCCGCTCAGGGATGGCATCTAAGGGGGGGTCTCTTCACACGTGTCGCCCTCTGTGCCTCACTTTCCTTGTCCCAGTCCCCACCCAGCGCCTCCCCATCCCCTGCGCCCTGCGCCCCGGGGTCCCTTCGTGTCCAGCCTCCCTCTGCGGGCTCCCTCGGCTGGGCCCCTCCTCCCGTTCCCCTGAGCCCATTGCAACTCCTGCCCTGACCCCCAGGCCTCGCCAGCCCTCCACGGCCCCCCACGGATCCCATGCCTCTGTCAGCCCTCATCACCGTCGAGCCCCTATTCAGAGTTGCCAAACTCTCAAGGCCATGTGCCCCGAGAGGGCCCGGAGGCCGTGGCTCTCCTCTGTCGCTGTGTCCCCAGGCCTGGCCCAGGGCCCGGCACGTAGCAGGTGCTCAGGAAACGCTGGCTGGCTGGCCGGCTGGCCGGGGGAGTGAGTGACAGTCTCATGAGCAGTCCGTCTGTGAGTCATCTGAAATGCTTGGCGGCCACACAGGGGTCCCGGGCTCGGGCAGGTCACACCTTGCAAGAGACTACATGGCACAGGGCCCCGAACGCGGGCGGTGAAGCTGAGATTTGCCCACAGCGCCAGGAGCACAGAGCAGAGCTGGACACGGTGTCCCCCTCTTGGGGCTCCCTGTCCATTGTGGGGGGGGGCAGGGGGTGGGCACAGACCTTGGTGGCCCAGTGTGACTGGGTGGTAGCGGCAGTGGCGACGAAGTGCCCTGGGCCCAGGCACCCTGAGGAAGGCTTCATGGAGGAGGTGACTCCTGAGGAGGCCTTGTAGGATGAGTAGGTATTGGCTGGCAGGGGCGGGGATTCCGGAGGGAGCAGCGTTGATTGGGGTATCAGACATTTTCAGGGGACACAGAAGTGTACTCTGTGGTTGGAGGTTAGGAGCACGGAGGTGGAAGAGAGGGAAATAAAGCTAAGGGCATGAATTGAGATGCAGGCTGCCAGGCTGAGGACTTTGAACTTGACCTTGGCGGCCCTGGGGGGCCCTGGAGAGCTTTACACAGAGGACACCTACGTCTTTTTAGCTCTGACTCTGCAGCCCAGAGGTGTGAGTAGTGCCAAAGTCAGGTCCAAGTTCATGCTCGATATCCCCAGATTCCTGGAAATTCCTGTCCAGGGCACCCCCCACCCTGCTCCCAGTTCTCACCCCACACTCTGCGTCTTGGCCCCTGGAAATCTCCACAACAGGGCAAGAAGCGTCTGGTCGTCAGTGGCCTTTGTGCTGGTCTCCATTCGGTCTGGGACATTAAAGCTAGGTCCGCGCTTTTGTTCTGCACCCTCCCTCGGGCGTGGAGGGGCCTTATGGGGGTGAAGGGTGGACGGTCGATAACCTAAACCATTTGCAGAGAACCAGACACGAGTGAAATCCATCCTCCGGGCTCCATCAGCCCCAGGCCGCTGAGAGCCACCTTCCCGGACACGCTTCTCCCCGCTGGGCAGCCTCCCCGCCACTGTCCGCCCGCCTGGCCTGGCCCCCGTCCGCCTGCCTGGCCTGGCCCCTGTCCGCCCGCCTGGCCTGGCCCCGTCTCCCCGCCTGGCCTGGCCCCCGTCCGCCCACCTGGCCTGGCCCCTGTCCCTGCTGCACGGGTCAGGCTGCTGTTCAGGACGGGGGCCGTGCGTGTCTTGCCGAGGCGGGATTTCCGGGCCGTGTGTCAGCAGCCGGCACCATCATGCATGCAGCCCCCTCTGGCCTGCGGAGCCCACCCTGACCCCGGGCTCTGTGTCAGCCCATTTCCCCTGCCCGGAGGCTGAGGCTCGGAGTGGCGGGAGGACTTGCCCGGCCCCGAGCATGGCTGCTGGCTCTGCCGGGACTGAGGGTGTCTGCTGCGGTGTGCGACTGGATGTCTGTTTGTCCGCCCCCGCCTGCGCGTGTGCCTGGGCGGCCGGCCGGGGTTTAGGCTCATGTCTCAGGCCTGCCCCCTTCTGGCTGGGGCTGGGAGCACGCCTGGCTTTGTCGTGTGTGACTCTGAACGGTAACTTCTCCCCTGGACTGTGAGCACTTTTTACCTGGAGTCTCAGACCGGTGTCAGTTGCCTGGTTCTGTGTCCCAATTAGCGCTGTCATCTGGGGGTGTGAACAGTTGGCCTCTGAAGCTCACGGCCGTTGCATTCTGGGGGGTCGGGAGGGACGGACTCATCTACCTCCCCAGGGAAGAAACCAGAGCGTGAAGCTCACCTTTTGTGAATGCCACCCCGCCCCCGTCTCTGCTGGTGGGAGGGGGGTGACGGTGTGTCCTGCAGTAGTTTGGTGGCACTTGGCACTGGCTGGGTGGGGTGATCCGTGAGCAGACCCCAACCTGTTGCAGTCCCTGTGAGCACTGGGCAGGGAGGGGGCTGGCAGGGCCTCGGCTGGGGCACCTGGCTTTTGTCTCTGAGCCAGGGTCCCCTGGGTCTGGGACTTCCCCCCAGGTCTCCGCAGAAGGCCCCAGAGCGCCCGAGCCAGCCGCGCCCCGACACCGTTCCCAGCCTGGCGCGTGTGGCAGGTTCCAGGGTTCGGCGAGACTCGGCGCTCTGGGCCCAGGGCAGCGAGAGCGCGGAGTGGGGGACAGATGGCCCTGGATCCCGGCCCCGCTGCCAGGCTGAGCCCGGTGGGCCCACCTGAGGGACGCGAGCCGTTGCCCTTTGGCACGGTGCTCGTGTGAGGACCCACTGAGGTGACATGTGCCGGGAGGCTGGGCACACGCTGGGAGCTCAGCAAACGCCCGTGGCTGAGCAGGGACAGGCTGGCTGGTGGACGAGACCCGTTGTACACATCGGGCCCCTCTTGGGCCTCCCCTCGTGGCCCGAGGGCCCTCTGGACGGATGTCCCCTTTGAATTGCAGGGCGTTGGACAGGCAGGGAGGCGGGCCTGGGGCAGGGCAAGGCTGTCCCCGTGTGCCTGGACCGGGTGGTTCTCAGGGTGCGAGACGTCAGTGCTAACGCCAGGACAGTCCTGGGCAGACGGGGACGGCGCCCAGCGCCGGGCCGAGGCTCCGTGCCCCCTGGAGCTGCAGGGGAGCCCAGGCCTTGCCCTGAAAGTCGCGTTCCCTGCTCCTTGACGTGCA
The DNA here is from genome assembly GCA_004027375.1 of Macroglossus sobrinus. Taxonomy (NCBI): domain Eukaryota; kingdom Metazoa; phylum Chordata; class Mammalia; order Chiroptera; family Pteropodidae; genus Macroglossus; species Macroglossus sobrinus. The sequence continues at coordinate 550 of PVKZ01005989.1, read as the reverse complement.
CCCCGGTTCGTGCGCTGCTCGGTCCCCGCTGGCCCCCTGCTTGCCAGGGGTGTGATGGCGAAGAAGGATAGAAAGCACCTACTAGGTGCCAGACATTCTGCGGGGCCTTCTGTGCACCTGTTGCAGCCTCACAGCGATCCCGGGGGTCGGGCTCCCCGCAGCCCTCTGCGGATGAGGGGCTCCAGGCGAGTGGAGATACCCAAGGTCACCCAGCCCTCGAGTGCAGAGCTGGACCCCTCACCTGGGCGGTCACCAGTTCCACACCCGTCCCCGCTCCCCTGAGGGAAGCCTGTCCAGCTCTGTGGGTGGGTGAGGACGCTCCCCTCCCGTATCCTGGCACCGTGCGTGCGTTTCAACCACGGCCTCTACAGAGAGAGAAAAAATGATGTAGTAACTACATTTTAAGGCAAATTAACCTTGATAAGATCGTTAATGTCACGCATTAGAGTATTTTTCCTTAGTAATGCATTAAAGCTGTCAAACCTGATGGGATCGCGCCATTAATAAGATCACACACGATGTAAATGTCGATGCATTCCCGCCGCTTCCG
>PVKZ01005988.1:29360-42430 GCA_004027375.1 Macroglossus sobrinus | reverse complement strand
CACCACTGGGCATGAAGATACTGGATGGGCCAGTGCTGTTGCTCCAGTGAACCAGCATCTGCCTGGGACTTGGGATGGAGTATGCAGATGCTCCTGATGGCTGCTGGTTCCCTCTCCCTCCAGCTGACCTTGCTAGGTCCAACCAGGCATCTCCCCTTCCCATGTACCACCACTTCAACCCATGGCAGAGGGCAATCCAGGACACAGTAGGTACCTGGATCAGAGATGGGTGGTGGGCTTGCCCCTGCCAAGCTGATCACCAAAGAATGGACCGTGACCTGCCCAGAGAGGCCACAGGGCACATAAGTTCAACCAGACCCACTCTGACACCACTACACCCACGCCACACCTGCACCCAGGCTCCCACCGAAGGGGAGAGTGGCAGCGGGCCCTGGGCAGGAGCAGAGAGGAGGAAGCAAGGCTGCCAGGAACACAGGAGAGCAGACAGCCAAGAGCCCATCGTGAGAAGGTAAGGAAACAGCAAAACGGACCACGCAAGAGCCACGCCTCTGTTGCATACTCTGTTGTCTCGATGGACCTCGCATGCAAAACACAAATTCAAAGATACAATGATTAAGATTGTAAGACAGCGACTGTGGAGCATAAAACCTTGAGTGTGGGACCCTCTGTCCCTGTGAAACTGGTCGCTCACCATGGAGCCAGCCCTGCTGACAGATACCTCAAACAGCGCAGAAGCCAGAAAAGAACATAATTCCTGTGATAATTTAATGACCTCACGCCCATCTGTAATATTCTTTCCCTGCATTTTTTTCACTGCACACTCTTTGGGCACCTCTTCACATGATAATGTGTGTGTATGTGTGTGTGTGTGTGCACGCGCATGCATGTGCGTGCGTTGGAGTTAACTTTAATAGTGCAGACACTAATTTTTTATATTTTTATTGAACTGTAATTATATTAGCTTCAGGGGTGCCACGTGATTCAATATTTACATATATTAAGAAACAATCACCATGATGAGTCTAGTTAACACAGAACAATTTTTTTCTTGTGATGATGACTTTTAAGATTTCCTCACTCAGCAACTTTCGAACACACAATGTGGTCTTAACTACAGTCGCCATGCTGTACATTACATCCCGAGACATATATTTTATCACCGGAAGTTTGTACCTTTCAACCACCTTCACCCATTTCGCCCATCCCAACTCTGACAATGATTTTTGAAATATTTCCTTGAAAGAATAGAAAAATGATCTTTTCTCCAGCATGGTTGATTGAAAAAAAAAAATGATTTGATAGTTAGGATTGTTGTCACATCTGGAAAAACCCCAATCAAGTTATTTCGTATAAAAAGCTGCAAGATTTCAAGGCATTTTTAGTTTCCTTGCTCAGGGAATAGCATATGATGCTTTTTGAATCAGTGACTCTAATTAACCAACTTGTCAGTACTTCTTGTATTTCATGGTTTTGGTGGTTTTGAAATATGTCCACAGATTACTTGACACTTCCCTTAAGGAGGGAGCTTAAGCTCTCCCCTTTAAGGTAGCCTGGACTTAGTGACTTGCTTCTAACCAATAGAATATGGCAGAGACGATGTCATGTCACCTCCAAGACTATGTCAAAAAGGTATTCTTGCTTCCTCCTCTCTCTGTCTCAGATCACTCACTGTGAGGGAAGACAGCCACAGGCCATGAGGACACTCAAGCCCACAGGATAAGAAACTGAGTCTTCTTGTGACCAGCCAACAGGGAACTGGAGACTCTGTCTACACCCATGTGAGCGAATCATCTTGGAAAGCAGTATTCCAGCCCCCATCAAGCCTTAGATGAATGCAACCTCAGCTGATGCATTAACTATATTATATGACAGGGGACATATAATTCGAACTAAAACCTTCTACAAACCCAGTAAAACATCTGCCCCAAATGTAGAAAAGAAGGAAACAGTTTTATTGCCAAATAAGCATGCCCAGACCGATGGGCACCCCAGGCGATCCGCTTAAGAGATTCCAAAGGCAGAAAGAACATGGGTGACAAGACATTTTCAGCCGTGAAAACTGAAAGAATTTCCTACCAATGGATTCTCACTACAAAAGATGCTAAAGTGAAAAACTGACTTGAGGTAGAATGAAAATGATCCGAGAGGGAAGAGACGCAGAGCAAGAAGAAATGACAATTCAGAATGAGGATCAGAATTCTGCAGTGTTAGAAACGGTGGCATCCCCAGAAAAACACAAGGACCCAGCGCCCAGCCTTTCGTTACTGTGTCCAGGGACCACGGGCCTGACTCTCCCCCAGGATGGATTTTTCCACTGAAAATAAGAAGAAACTGACCAAATAAAAATGCCTCCTATACCTGGGACTCCTTATGACTCAGCAGTTCAGCTCCTGAATCGGCATTATTATTCTCCATCCTGAATCAGCATTTTTATTGTCCATTTATACCGCATTTTTTAGAAATATCACTTGGTACTTAGCATAAGGCAAGGCTAATCAAGGATTTGGGATGAATTTCTTGAGCAAGTGAGAAATGGCTCGCTATTCTTGCTACTGACATTTCTTTGGGGGACCTGCAGTTTTGGGTAACTAAGTAACATGTTTTTGCAAGTGGTATATATTTCAAAGATTTCTACCACCTGGTAAGTGTAAATATCTGAGGCCACGTTTAATATCTTGGACCGTTCAGAGGCAAGTACAATTTATTTCACGGATCCCCAGTTTTTGGACATCCGGTTGCTTCAGATGTGCCAGGCATTGCCAAACAAATTGATTTGTGTAGTGAGATGTTGCCATATTATATCAATATTTACACACAGCATATACCTGTGTATTTCAGTAATGGGACTGTACACTCCTCAATACACACACGTAGTTTTGAATAATATGAAATTATTTGTAGAGAACGACTTTCTGGCGATTTCTTCACCAGTCAGGATTAAATTCATAATTAAAGACCCCTGGAATTCTGAGGATGATTTTCTCGTGTAGGAGGTTTGATGGCTGACAACACTCAGAAATGGCAGTACAGAGGATGTGGTGTGTACCTCGCCCTTTCTCTGCAGACCAGTTCTCTGCTTCTCTGGCCCAAGAGAAGCTTCTACTGTTTCCATAACTTCTGTCTAGAGAGTAGCCACAGCGGACCTGGAATCTCCAATCGTGTATTCTTTATTTGTCACTTATTACGTCACAAGCATTCTCTTCTCCAGCATTCTGGTCGCTCTGTTTATTCCTCCAAGGGACAGCTGCATCACTTATTTCGCTGAACCCTGATTCTTGGACATCCCAGTTGCTTCGGACAAACTCCCCAAGGGATATCCATGTGTCTCGATGTCTGTTTGCGCTTCTGACCATTTCTGTGGGGCGAATTTCCTACTCCTGGGGTTCCCGTCCTCGAGGAGTTTCTACATGATGCGGGGGACGGGGGGAGGGCCCCTGAGCGATGTGGTCACGTGCTGCCGATCTGTTTTGGTGGCAGCTGACACTTTGGCTGGCTTCTACGCTCAGAGCCACCCCTTCTGCCCCAGCTGATTGCACCCCCTGAACAAGGCCTCCAAACCCAGCTAAGGCCACATAGTGGTGTCTGCATAAAACTCAGCGGAAGATACAGTGCTCCCGGGTGGGTGCTCTCATCACCCCAGGTCTGGGCCTCTCTCCTCACCGTTCTCATGGGGCAGGACCCAGCTCACCTCCCCCTCCTGGGGAGTCCTAGAGGGCTCTCTCCTTCGGCACCCTATCGTCCTTCCTGCCCCTGGATGCTGACAATAGGGACATCTAGTTCCTTCTGTAGAAACCCCCATACTAACCCCACATGGTGCAAGAGCGCACAGTTTACTCACTGCTGGGAACATTGGGAATTTAGTCAAACTCTTTAGAGAAAATACCATCCTTACCGGGATACAGATGCCGTTCATCTGCACAACTCAACAGATCTTTCCAACCAGGATTCAGAACTGCCAACTTGCCCCCAGTGTAGCTCCCTTAATAGCATATAAAACAAATCCAGTCCCTTTTTAGGGGGTACACCCCTTACGCCCCGAGGGCACTATGAATGCGGCCAGTGGCACCGATGTTTTATCTCAGGGGTTGTAGACTCACAGCTGGGCTCCATCTGGCTCCTAGAAATGTTTTCTCTGCCTCATAATCGATACTATTTTTTAAAGTCTGGGTTAATCGCCAAAATTCTTTCAGGACATTTTAAATTAAAAAAATCTGGGTTTCTGGTTTTCTTTGAGAAAGCCTGAAGATCAGGCCTCACAAGGGGGGGCCTTCCCACATGGAGGTCCACAGCTGGAGGGGTCAGGGGTTCCCCCCCGTAGACAGGACATCCACGCTCCAGCTCCCAGGTGCCCAGTTTTCTTTGTTGTCTCTCCCCTGTCCTTGTCTGCCAGTCACCCGTCATTCTCATCTTTGTGTCATTATTTCTTTTCCCCCGCCATCCCATCACGCGTGCATCGCTTGTCTGGCCTCTGCAGACTTTCCTTTGCAATCCTGCTTTTAAAGGTGAGGATAGAGGTGGCCAAACTGATTTACAGAAAGGCGGCCGTCATTTTCTTGAGCAGCTTGGGAGCCCCTTACCTTGATGTCATTTTGCTTTCGTTCCCTAAGCAAGTGAAGCCTTGCTGTGTGCAAAGGCTAGCAGCAGCTGGGCTGATGGGAAGTCAAGCCGATGACAGGGTTATCAGCAAGTAGACACCTGCCAGCTGAGGCCTGGGTGTGTGAGAATTTGCCAAGGGAGGGTAAACAGTGCCCAGTGCTGCTTCGTAAAGGTCAAGGACAATTAAGCACAAGCAGCCCGCCCTGTAGTTCCTTGTAGGGGTGAGAGCAGGCTCGGGGAGATAGATGCTCGGAGTGAAAACCAGACTGCCATGTGCCAAGAGGTGGGTGGATGGTGAGGACGCAGAGGCAGCCAGTGTAGACAAAGGGATTTGGCTCCAAGGTGAGGGTGGGGAGCGAGAGGGCACCAGCCACTGGCGTCTAGACTATCCTTCCAGGGGGCGGGGGGCTGCAGTGGGAGGGATATTTATAGTCAGTGGGGAGTGAGTTGTGGTCACTGGTGCATTGGGACGCCTGGGAGCTTGGGGCCGGGGGCAGGAAGATAGCACGGACAGAGAACTCGCTCTGAGCTGGAGGTACAGACAAGGCCGAACATCGTGGGACGAGGATGAGGGCAGGTGCAGAGAAGTCTGCGGATGGAGAAGGTGAGAAAATGCTGCTCGATGGAATCCTTTCTCTCGGAAGCACCAGCTCAGTCCAGAGACCTGTGAGGCCTCCTTGGAACTGGACCTGTCCAATCCTTGGCACCTGATGAGAGAGCGTCACGGGTTGAATTGTGTCCTGTCCGCAAGTTCCTATGTTGGAGTCCAAACCCTCCATAGCTCAGAATGTGGCTACGTTTGGAGACAGGATGTTCAAGGTGATCATTAAGGTGAGTGAGATCATATGGGTGGAACCCTAATCCAACAGGACTGGTGTCCTTATAAGAGGAAGAGATATAAGGAGGCACACACAGGGAAAAGGTCATGTGAGGGCACAGCGAGAAGGTGGCCATCTGGAAACCAGAAAGGAAAAACCAAGCCTGCTGATAGCTCGATCTCGGACTTCTGGCTTCTAGAACGGTGAGAAAATAGATTCCTGTCTTTTAAGCCACTCAGCCTGTGGTCTCCGGTTAGCATCATCTTAGCCAGCTCATGCAAGGAGGAGCACGAGGTGGTAAGAAAAGAGGTAAGGGCTTGATGTATGAGTCACCGGCATCTCTGGTCCATTGATATGAAAATTAAAAAACAGAAAAAATATATCAAGCAAGACAAAGAAGATACTTCCACTCAGAGGATGGGCTTCGCATTTAGACAGACCCACGTTTTCCAACCAGCAGGTCGCATAACCTCCCCGAGTTCCAGAATCTTTATTTGTAAAAGGGAGATCACCCAGGGGCAGGGTGACGGCCACATGAAACGAAACGTGTCAAAACGCTGAGCGCACGACCCAGGGACCACGGCCTGATGTGACCAGAAAAAGCCGTGTGCGATGAGGCTACGTTCTGTTGGTGGTATTCTTGAGAGAGAAATTCCTGGGGAAAAAGTGCTTGTGTGCACACCTCGTCATTGTCGTGAGGAGTTGTGGGGGGCAGGGGGTTGGCGCAAATACTGGCTCACACCAGGGCTTCGTACTGACCCAGCTGTGGAACCACCGTGAGGGACAACCCTAGGGAACTGAACTCGGAGAGGCCGACTCGTGCTCACACCCAGCGTGATGCCTGGCACACGGCGGGCAGTGAAAAGGTACTGGCGGATGCGATCACGAACGAAGACAGTTCTCTGAGAATATTCAAAGACTGACCATCCACAAACATCTGTTGACGGGTGTGTTATTAGTCAACCTCGTGGTCTTGCAAGTGACAGAAATCCATTCAAACCAGCCCGAGCCAAAGCAAAATTTGTGTTTGTTTGTTTGTTTGTTGTTTTGTTTACAAATTTACAAATGGAGGAGGTGTTTGTTAGCTTGGAAACTGACAAGTCCAGACGCCTGCTTCAGGCTCGGTTGGATCCAGGGACAGAGGTGTATGGCGTGCTCTCTCTCCCGCTCTCCTGCATCGCCTTTACACCCAGGCAGGTGCGCTCCAGGAGCGGGTCCTGGCAGCTCCCTCCAGGCTCCGACCCTCCATTTATTTACCCAGCAATTCATCCCGAAGAAAGGAAGCCTCCCTTTCCAAACAGATCTGAGTCTTGAATTGACCCTGAGCCACCCAGCCGGGGTCATGAGACCATCCTTATCCAATGAGCACTGCTCCAGGGCCTAGAAGAAGGGGAGGGATGACCTCCCAAAGGAAAAATGGGGAGCTTTCTCCAGCAGGAGGGAAACTGGTCGCTAGGCAGGCACAGACCCCTGCTGCCCACTGGACCGAGGGTATCCGGTGAGGACACCAGGTCACCTAAGAGAGAGAAGCATGTTCCCAGGAGGACACATGGAGATGGACACATGGGTGGTAACAGAGCTGTGCTGGGTCCAGGCAGGACCAGGGGCACTGAGGATTTATACCAGGGGGCCTGGCCAAGGGGGCCTGGCCAAGGGGGCACGTGGGAGATTGATTGCAAAAATTCTCCACCCGCTCCTGAATTCACATCTTCTGCAATGTGACATACAGCATCTCTCATCAAGAGTGGAGCCTATTTCTTTTCCCCTATGTCCTGGCCTGGCTCTGTCACTTGTTTTAACAGCAGGCTGTGGTGGAAGGGGTGGTGTGCCAGTTCTGAGCTCAGGCCCCAGGGGGTCTTCTGTGCCTTTGCTGGTTCTCTTCGACCCCTGCCTCTACCCTGTGAATGAGCCTGGCTCAGTAAGCCGGAGGGTGAGAGGCCACATGAAGTCACCAGCTGCTGTGCCCAAGGCTTCAGACGCGGCAGGGAGTCCTGCGTCGTTATAACACAAAGCCGCAGCTGACTCACAGATGCCTGCAGACTCAGGAGTGGGTCCACCGAGCCCAGCTCGGATCGGAACTGCCCCGGCGAGCCCACGGACTCATCAACAGTAAGTGGCCGCCATTTAAAGCAACTGGTTTGGGGACAGTTTGTGACATGGCATTGTGTAGGCAGAGGGGCAAGACGCAGGAAGCCAGTGGGGAGTGGGCACAGACGGGCCCCCACTGGACAGTCCTCCTGGGGCAAACACACCAGTGCCCACGGGTGCCCACGGTTCTCCTTCTTGGGGCGTGGATGCGCTGGCTCCAGCCGGGTGCCCCCCGCGCTCAGAGCCGGGGCTCAGCCTGAAGAGGGGGGCCCAGCCGAGCCCCGCACCTTCGAGATGGCTGAGGTAGCTGGTGACGCGGGCGCAGCGGACGCCGCGGCCTGAGGTCCTAGGCATGCGAGGGACACACGCAGCCCAGAACCCAGGGGAGTCCGAGCTACCGGTGGGGGCGCAGCCAGCAGCCTCCCTCTGCGCTCTGGTTGCAGGGGACGTCCCTGTCGCCGCCGTCACCAGGCCAGGGGCGACACCATGCCCGAGCTGCGCATGCCCTCCCCGGCCTGCAGGTCGCCGAGAGCTCGCTGGGGAGGGAGGAGCACGTGGAGGGGGCTTGGTCATGGGGTCCCGGGAGCCCCCCAACACCAGTCCTGCCTCATCTCCCCAGGCCAGAGCCAAGGCACAGACCCGCCAGCACCAGCCCGGTCGCGTGGGGTGTGTGGGGGCCCTTCTCTGGGCTTCGGGGAGGGCCCCCCCCTCATTTGACCTCTGACTCTGACCTCCCCTGAGGGGCCTCTCCACGTGGCTTACCTCAAACTTGCTCATGAACTCTGCAAAGATGCCGAAGAAGGCCTCGGAGGTGGTGGCTTTGGAGTCCTCCCCGAAGAAAGCCAGCGCCTTGCCCAGTTCCTCCATGGCCTCGCGCTGCAGCCCGTCCAGGGCCCGCAGCACGGGCTGCGCCGTCTCCAGGAACGCCTGACGGGCCTCTGTTAAGGAAGCTGCCGGCCTGCCGGTGGGTGGCCCTGGGCCCCGGACAACGGCCTGGCTGCTCTGCTCCCGTCCGCCCCAGACCGTGTGCCGAGCCGGGAACCACGCCCCATTCAGAGGCCCGGGTCCCTTTGTCCACTGCCCACAAGCTCATCCCAAAGCTGGCCACTCCAGCTTCAGGCCTCTCTGCAAGACATGTCCCTCCTCCCTCCTGGCCCTGCTCAGATGCCACCAACCCCCGTCCCCCTGTTATGCACTTGGAGCAGCCCCTGTCACTCTCCAGGCTTGCTCTGTCTTTGTCTACGGCCTTTATCGCCGTCTGAGTTCGGTGGGAATGTCCCCTCTCCTGACAGGCCTCTCCTGGTGGCTCGGGACTTAGGTCTGGGCTCTTCTGCCCATGAGGACAGACGGGGCGAGGCGGTGGCTTCAGGGCCGTCCAGAACGCTCCTCCGCAGTTGCATGAGCACTTGGACCTAAACGAGCCTGGCAGACCCTCCTCCAGCACCCCCAGACCCACAGCAGCCTCTCCGCTGGGGCCACAGCTGGTGCCCCCTGACCGCCCCCCCCCGGGGGGCCACCCCAGCACGGGGACAGGCTGCTCGGAGGGTACCGTCATGACCACCGCAAACTTGTCCTCACTGGAGGGGACCATGCTCTGGCAGGCAGCCTGAATCTCGCTGATGGTGCCGTGGAGGTCAGCCAGGTCGCTGGTCAGGGCCCGCTGGTTCACTGTAGGGACGGGGACGGAGCCTCACGGGCCACACTCCCAGCCAGGACGGTGGCACCTCTGCCTCCACGTCCCCCCCGCCCCCCGCCTCCCAGCCACCCAGCCTACCTTTGGCGGCCAGGGGCACAGTGGGCAGGTCCTGAGCGCAGCCCAGGAGCTCGGGGAAGTGCTGGCTCAGCGATCTGGCGAGGACGTGCAGGAAGGTGGACTTGCCGTCCACGGTCTTGGTGGAGTTCAGCTGCAAGTGACCCCCAGCGCACATCCTCCTCAAGGACCCCATCAGATGCCTGAGCGCGTGGGCCCACGTGCTTCTTGTCCCGGACTGCGGCTTCACCCCTGGCCCTCAACACGCACGACTCCAAAGCTCAGACACCGATGGCGGCATTCCTTACTCCAGAGTCTTGCCTGCAGGGATGCCCCAGGCCTCCCCAGGGGGGCTCGCAGGTTCCCTGGCCCAGATCTCGGAGACCTCCCCGCCCTCCCAGGAACCAGGACCCCAGCCCCCAAGGAGGGGAGGGCCCTAGGGTCTTCTGCCCTTGTCAGCAGACACAGCCCAAGACTCTCTGACCCCAGGGGGATGGGTAGCCTCATTCACAGATCTTCCCTCGTGTGGTTTTCTGGAAGCATCTGTGGCCCATCTGAGTCTCAGACAGCCTTCACCATTCGTATCCATCTACAAATGGACACTCCTCTCCTCCTGGAGCCGTCCCTCCCTGCTCCCTCTTCTCCACTAATCCAGCCTGGCTGGGAGGAGTACTCCCCTCCATTCCCCTACCCTACTCCGGGCCACCCACCAACCTTTGCTGCAGCCACCCCCTGGCCCGCAGGCAGCCAGCTCTTCCTCCCCAGGGAAGGGCCCTCCTTAGTCAAGATGTTCTCTCCTGCCCTCTGCCACAGCTTGGTTGGGCCCCGTCTCTCCACCCTCGGTTGGCAAAGCCAGCTAATCCATTACTACTGACGACCCCCTCACCTCGGTCAGAAAGTTGATTTTGAAGCCCGTGGTCTTGTTGGTTTTGGGCTGTCCATCGTTGAGATAGTTGCCCATGGCCAGCACGAACTGGAAAGGAAGGTGGGCAGCCAGGTACTTGCCCCACCCTCGGCCCGTGGCCCGCACCCCCTCTGCATCAGGATGGGCGTGCAGGCCGGAAGCCCCAGGGGGCAGGGGACCGCGTGGAGTGACTGGGAAGGGGGCGCTCGCTGACCTCCAGGATCTTGGCGAGCTTCCGGCTGTTCTTGAGCTCGAGGGAGGCCTGGCGCAAGCACTCCAGGCTGGCGCGGATCTCCTCCGTCTTCTCCTGCAGGGTGGCCTGGAAGTGCAGGCTGCGCAGGCGCGTCTTGTATTCGGGAACCGACAGCATCTGCCAGCCAGAAAGGCAGGGCCCGGATTCATCCCCCCGCCAGGGGACGCACTGTCCCACCCGGCCCGAGTGGGGGTCAGACAGCCCGCTATTCCCTTAGGAAAAAGAAGCACAACATCCAGGCGGCATCCTCATCCCACCCGCCCGCTTTGGACCAAGGGCGGGAAACTGCCCCCTTAAAGGTGTGAAACTGGGACTCGGAGGCTTGAGCCGGGAAGCGCAGGTGGATTGGGACCGGCGCCGCCTCGGGGCAGAGCGGGAGCCCGGATCGAGGCGGCCGAGGCCCTGGGGCGGGGGGTCACGGCCGCCGCACCTGAAGGACGAACTGGTCCGGCTCGCTGAGGCGGCCGGGCGCCTCGCGGAACGCCTGGTAGCGCAGCTCCTCGTCGGCGTCGGGCGCGAAGAGCAGCAGCTGCGCCAGGTGCGCGGGCTCCAGGCGCCGCGGTTCCATGCTCATGAGCACCTGTCTCAGCTCCGCCGGGCTCAGCTTCAGGTGCGCCAGCAGGATGGCTGCGGGCGGGGCCGCTACGGTGAGCCCGGGCGGGGTCTCGGGAGCCACCCGGGCCACGGGGTGGAGCCCGAGGGGAGCCCAGGAGCCGGGGCGGGGCCTGGAGGCGGGGCCAGAACGAGGGGGCGGGGCCTGGAGGCGGGGCCAGACGAGGGGGCGGGGCCTGTGGGTGATTCCCAAGGCCCGCACCTGCCCTGGAGGGATCTGGCCGGGTGTGGGAGCTGGGAGGGGACCTTCGCCCCGCCCGGCAGCTGGCGAGTGTGCAGGGGTGGGGGAGGGAGGGAGAAAACCCTACAACCGAATCTCTGTCACCCGTGGGGCACATCCGCGGCTCTGCGGCCCAGACGGAGGGGCCGCGCGTCCTGCTCCCCACATCCCCTGGGACGCCCCGGCCCCTCACAGGTGTTGTAGGCCTTCTTGTGCGACAAGATCTCCACCACTTCCTTCTTCCTGAAGGGCTCAGGCCCGGGCACTGGCTCTGGAAGAGAAAGCGATGGTTTGATGAGGGTTGGCGAGGCCGAGGCTGCCGCGGAGGGCCGGGAAGGGGCGTGGCCACCCCAACACGCCCTCTGACCATGGCCTTGACTTGAATCAGCTCGCGGTGTCCACAGTCCCCACTCATGGACCCTCGGGCCCCGTCTAACGCACTCGGCACGCATGGTGCGTGTTCTTCCCCCATCCTCTCTCCCTTGGGTGCACTGAGCTGGCTGAGTAAGGAGAACTAACCACCTCTTGCCCTGCCAGAGGCTTCCTGGGTGGACAAGGGCCTTTCTCTTCCGTCCTAGGACCAGTCTCCACACACAATGTCCCCGGTTGCCTGGAGCCCCACCCAGCAACCACAGGGGGATACCCAGAGGGTGCGGGGTGAGAGAGAGGACTCAGGGATACTTGTAGCGGTCCACCTGCCTCTGGCTGTGTGACTGAGCATATCACCTAGCCTCTCTGTGCTTTCTCACCGGGAAGTTGTCAGTGTCACAGTACTGGTTTTGACACGAGAGTCCAGGCTGTCTGGGATTCTGTTAGCATGCAATAAATGCCAGCTGTCATGATTATCTCCATTGTGAGATGGGAAAAACTGAGACTCTGAGAAGTTAAATGACTCGGGGACACAGTAAGTAAATGGCAGTCAGTGCCATTTACTGGGGGGGGGGGCCTCCAAGCCCTGGGATGCCACAGAAAGCAGCAGGTGGGCTGTCACATACAGCCTGCTATCGGGGCCCCCCAGGGCCCTCGGGCCACTCACTAGCAGGTTTCTGGGTGCCGAAGTGAAGCTCCAGGTCAAGGTATTTCACCATGTCACTCAGCTTGTCATAGTCAGAGTCTTCCCCGAGCTGGAGGGAGGGCGAAGGCGCCGAGTGAGGGGAAGGCTGGGAGCCAAACACCACCCCCCACCCCGCCCACCCTCTGAGGGCTGCTCTCCCCGAGATGGCCCCATGGGACCCTGAGATACACCGGGGGGCTGAGGAGTCTACGGGAGAAGTGAAACGCTCCCAGTTATCCGGTGGTGAGTGGGCTCCTCTGGTGGCCTGTGACTCACACTTGGACACCCTCCGCCAGGAAGCCAGTGACTCACTGGGGCAGGGGACAGGAGCTGCTATGGTCCTGTAGCCCATTCAGGGGGCTTGGAGGTGGCCGAGGGGTCTGGCCCTGTCCTGAGCTGTGCTTTGCAGGGAGTGAGTTCATCAGAACTGCCCCGGGGTCCTGATTCGTGGGGAATTAAATCAGGGCAATGCCAGGGGCTAGAAGGTGGCCAGGGTCTCGCTCCCAGGGTCTTGCTGCTGCCCAGGCCCCCCTCTCCCGGTGCAGGGCACTGTGGGGCCGCAGGTCACCCACCTGACCCCAGATGGTGCCCTCCGAGTTCTCCACCTGCTCCCACCGCAGGCGCTTGACGCTCATGTGGCTGGTCTCGCTGCGGCGGTGGCCCAGGCCCCGGGACAGCAGGGGGGGCGCGCAGGGCACGGGCGGGGGCAGGGGCGGTGGGGGCGGCGGAGGGACTGGGTGGCTGAGCTGGGTGAGGGGTTTGGCCAGCGTCTGAGTGGGGCCCCGGGGCACGTCGGAGGTGCGGGCGCCGGGCT